>JAGYYJ010002975.1:0-15807 GCA_019671005.1 Hibiscus mutabilis
ATCTGGTAAAACCGTTCATCTTCCCTCATGCACCTAGACACAAAAGGTAAACTTTATTCAATCTTTAATTGAAAACATGCATGTAAACAATTAAGAGTTAGTTTAATAAATGAGCTAGTTTGATGAATGAACTAGTTTAATTAATGAACTAACTTTATTCAATGAACTAATAATCTTGAATGAACTAGTTTAATCAATGAACTACTTAGTTAAATGAAGTGTATAACTAAATGAACTACATGTTTAAATGCAACGCATGCTTTAATGAACAACATGTTTATTGAATGCAATGAATGTTATGCAAACTTTAAATACTCATGCAAATTCATGCATAAGCAAAGTAAAGTGTTCCTCCCTTATTATTTCTTCTTTCTCACGTCCCAAGCTTGATGTAAACATATTTTCCATGGCTGCTTGGAACTCCTTGGCCCTTGCTCGAGTAATGGGGCCACCTGGGTACTTCTCTGGGTCTTTGCCATTGACGTTCATATCAAGGTGAGAGTTTAGATTTCCTTTGTGCTGGAAATCGTTCCTTCCTGAAGTGCATCCAAACCCAATCGTCGGGTTCAAAGTTGACTCGCTTTCGCCTTTTATTTTCTTGTTGTTCATATTGGTATGTTCATAGGAGACAATGGATTAAACCCATATACAACCTCAAATGGTGTGAATTGGTGGCTAAATGAACTGATCTGTTGTTAGCGAATTCCACACATGGCAAGCTATCTTCCCACGATTTTGGATTCTTGCTAATCAAAGACTGCAATAGGGTTGAAAGTACTCGATTTACCACTTCGATTTTGCCATCAGTTTAAGGATGACAAGTTGTAGAAAACAATAACTTTGTCCCAATCCTGCTCCATAAAGACCTCCAAAAATGACTCAAAGACTTCGTGTCTCGATCTGAAATGATTGTCCTCAGAAGTCCATGTGCACAATTTCCCTGAAAAATAGATTATCAATATTGGAAGCATTATCAGTTTTTTATGACTCGGATTAAAGTGCATCATTTTTGAAAACCTATCGACAACCACAAAAATGGAATCTCTGCCATTCTTTGTTTTAGGAAGTCCTAAAACAAACTCGATGGAAATGTCAACCCGCGGATCTTTAGAGATTGGTAATGACGTGTACAACCCTTGAGGTTGAAGTCTTAATTTCACCCCTTTACAAGTGATACATCACTCACAAATTCGTTCCACATCCCTTTTTCATTTTTGGCCAAAACAAATGCTCTTGTAGGATATTTAACGTCTTGTTAACTCCGAAATGTCCCATAAGCCCCCCTCTATGGGCTTCCTTCACTAAGACCTAACGCGCACTACTTTGAGGAATTCAAAGTTTCCTTTCCTTGAAGAAGAACACATCATGCCTGTAAAACTTGTCAAACGCACCTTTCTCACATGCTTTAAAGGTCTCTCCAAAATCATGATCAGTAGCATAGAGTTCTTTAAGAAATGCAAATCCAATAAGTTTAGATTCAAGAGAATTAAGAAGTACATACCTCCGTGATAAGGCATCAGCAACAACGTTCTTTTTTCCCTTCTTGTACATAATGACATAGGGGAATGACTCAAGGAATTCCACCCATTTGGCGTGCCTTTTGTTGAGTTTGTGTTGTCCCTTGATGTGTTTCAATGACTCATGGTCCGTATACACAACAATTTCCTTCGACCATAGGTAATGTTGCCATTTTTCCAAGACCCTGATCAAAGCATACATTTCCTTGTCATATGTTGGATAGTTCAAGGCTGCTCCATTTAGTTTCTTGCTAAAATATGTAACTGGACATCCCTCTTGTGATAAAATAGCACCGATTCCTACACTTAAAGCATCACACTCGATCCTGAATGTTTTATTAAACTTTGGTAAGGAAAGCAAATGTGCCTTTGTTAAGCACTCCTTAATCTGATTAAAAGCTTGTTCTTGCTCAATATTCCAAAAGAAACTTGCATTCTTTTTTATCGCGTTAGTTAAAGGAGCATCAATGGTACTAAAATTAGGAATGAACCTTTGATAGAAACTGGCCAATCCATGAAGGCTACTTACCTCGCTAATGCTTGTAGGCGTCAGCCACTCTTCAATTGCTTTTACCTTCTCGTGATCAATCTCCAAGCCTTTAGAACTCACTACAAATCCTAGAAACACAAGTTTGTTTGTACAGAAAACACATTTTTTTAAGTTAGCATACAATTTCTCCTTTCGAAGTGTATTCAAAACAAACCTGAGATGTATTTCATGGTCCTCTAAAGAATGACTGTATATGAGAATGTCATCAAAATAAAAAATGCAAAACTTACCAATATAATGCCGTAAGACGTGACTCATCAATCTCATAAATGTGCTAGGTGAATTTGTTAAACCGAAAGGCATCACAGTCCACTCATACAAACCTTATTTTGTTTTGAACGTTGTATTCCATTCCTCACCTTCTCTCATTCTGATTTGGTGATATCCGATTTTAAGATCAATCTTTGAAATCACACTGGAACCACTCAATTCATCCAACATATCATCTAGGCGTGGTATAGGATGTCGATATTTGATTGTGATCTGATTAATGATTGCCCGACAATCCACACACATGCACCATGATCCATCTTTTTTGGGTACCAATAGTACAAGAACAGCACATAGGCTTAAGCTCTCTCAGATATAGCCTTTTTCCGTCAATTCTTGTACTTGTCGGTGTAACTCTTTTGTTTCCTCGGGGTTACAGCTATATGCTGGTCGATTGGGTAATGTAGCACCAGACACAAAATCAATTTGATGTTCTATGCCACGAATAGGTGGTAAACCTCCTAGAATCTCATCGGGTAAAACATCTTCAAAATCATGCAAAAGAGAAATAATAGATGAAGGCAATGTTGCATCAGTTCGTTAGTGTTCAAAAAATTCTCCTTGTATAAAAGCCCAAAAAGTGTTTGCTTCGCCAAAACACATTTTCTAATTTCACTACCCCTCGCTATACACTCATTTTAAGCTTCTCTCCCCCGCTTTCAATTTCACTCTTTCCCTTCCCGCTTTTACTAGTACTTACTATCTTTCTCTCATTCTCTTGCTCATTTTTCCTCTCACTTTTGTTTTTTTTCTTTTAATCCTTGGAAACTCTTTTTCAAATGCAACTGATCATCGTGTACTTGTTGCGGTGATAAAGGGGTTAACGTGTGTTTTCTTCCTTTAAAAGTGAATAAGTATCGTGATAGAGTAGCGCAATCTTGGATTTGGAAGCCTTCAATCAAGTTGTTGCAAGAACTAGGAGCTCTAGACTCAATCAAGAAAGTTTGGGCAGATCTGAAAATTCAAGAGAAAAGAGAAGGGATTTTCTTGAATTTTTCAGATTCAAGGCTGGAAATTTAAAGAAAGATAGACGAGATGAAGGATTAGATGATAAGAAATAAGAATATAAATAAAAAGATGAGAAAAGATTAAGAAGAAAATTGGTAAAACAAATCTGAAAATTCCAGCTTTGTTTTCTTGAATTTTTCAGATTCAAGGCTGGAAATTTAAAGAAAGGAAGACGAGATGAAGGATTAGATGATAAGAAATAAGAATATAAATAAAAAGATGAGAAAAGATTAAGAAGAAAATTGGTAAAACAAATCTGAAAATTCCAGCTTTGTTTATGGAATTATGGAAGATGGTGTGAAGGTTGAAGATGAAGATGGCTTGTGAATTGTTGATGTTGTTTTGTCCTCGGAACCCTCTTAGACTCAATTATCTAAGCAAGCAACCTCAAGCGGCTCTAACCCACCCTCCTAGACGCGATTATCTAGGCAAGCAAGAGTGTGAAGATGATCTCCCTCACAAGAACTCGTCGAACTTATGTTGAAGAAGACTTCGAAGGCACAAGTAATCAGCACTTGCAAAAACAAACGCACTAAATATTTCATAAATCAAAGAAAATCTGTCTTACAATGATGGAGGCTTCATCCTTTTATAGGTGAAGGATAGACAAAGTAATTTAACTTCTACTAAAACAAGGAAAACCTAATCTAATTAAAAAAAAATAACAGCCTTTAAACTCCTTGTGCTTGTGTGGCAAGGAATAGGATGATAATGCAAGTGATAAGCTGATAAGGGCTGGGTGGCTGGTTCCTAAAGTATATAAAACCCTAAAAACATCAATTTAAATGATAATAAATATATTGGGCTAAGTTTAATTCGTCCAAAGCCTTATATGTTAGCTTTTGGGCTGAATTTTTCAAAATCCCGTATCCAGTTTTATGCATGCGCAGTCTTTAGTAAATTGGACGTATCTTGAGTTCCTGATGTCCGATTGATGCGTTTCAAGATGCGCTGGAAAGGTAACTGAATGGTAGACAATTTTTTAGAAGACAACTTGACTCATAAATGCCGGGATCCCTTCCAAAAACTAGTCGCAAGTTGGCTGACTTTCCAGACTTTACAAACAGATTCAATTTCTTGTCCAAGATGCATTGTTTTTGACCTCCTATGCGTGCACTGTTTTGGCTTTTATTGTTTGCATCGAACAAATTCAGCTTCTTGTCCAATATTAGTAATTTGACCCCGCTCATGCATGTATCATATCGATTGCTATATTCATCATGATTCACTTTTCGATCGAATTGCCAAGGCCTTCCCAAAAGTAAGTGGCTGTGTGCATGGGTATAACATCACATAGGACCTCATCCTTGTATCTATTGATGGAAATGGTATGAGTACCTGCTTGGTCACCTTCAATTCCCCACCATCATTAAGCCATTGAAGCTTATACGGGTGTGGGTGTTTTGTTGTCACCAATCCAAGTCTGTCCACCATTAAAGTGCTGGCAACATTTGTACAACTTCCTCCATCGATAATCACAAAACATACCTTCCCATTGATATGGCAGTGAGTATGAAAGATATTCTCTCGTTACTGGTCGCCTTGCACCAATTCTGTATTTAGACTTCTCTTCACAACGAGCAATTCTCCTTCAGTGGGAGGGTCTAAGTCTTCATCATCTTCACTTATGACATCAACTTCTTCTTTTTCTAATTCAGATTCAATCTCGCCACTTCCTCGAATCACCATAGTATGCCTATTTGGGCACTAACTAGCTACATGTCCCCTTCCAAGACATTTGAAGTATTGAATATCCTTGGATCGATTAGCTTGTGGCTTTCCTTTGTTCTCATCAATTCTCTTGTTGGGTTTTGAAGTCCCAATGTTTTCCTTGAAATGATTTGGTTTGTATGGCGCTTTTGGAGCAATATGTCCCCATTTAGAATTCTAACTCCATTTAGAAGTAGAAGAGTTGTTTTTGGGACGTACTTTACGTTTAAATTGTTGTTCCACCTTCATAGCCAAGTGAACCAATTCTTCTAAGTCCATATAGTATTGCAAATCCACAGTGTCAGCTATGTCTTGATTTAGACCCGAAATGAACCTTGCCATGGTAGATTCAGTGTCTTCCTCCACATTTGCTCATATCATTGCCATCTCTATCTCTTCAAAATAATCTTTCACACTCATGTTGCCTTGTTTGAGGTTTTGGAGTTTTCGCATTAATTCTTAATGATAGTAGCTGGTATAAATCTCTTCCTCATTATGCCTTTCATTTCCTCCCACGTGGACACCAGACGCTCTCCATTCGTCGTCTGTTCATGGTTAACTGGTTCCACCAAACTATTACATAATTAGTGAATTCAATGGATGCTATTTTTACCTTCTTTTTCTCGGAGAATTCTGACAATCGAAGATGTGTTCGATCTTCTGCTCCCACTCAAGATAAGCATCCGGATTTGTTTTCCCTTGAAATGGCGTAAAGTTTATCTTTATATTCACAAGGTATTCATCAAACCTTTCTTGATTCCTCTGATGTGGGTGTTGGTTTTGTACAATGGCAGGCCATTCGTTGTCGTCCACAATCTCTCAATCTCCTCTTCTTGGATGCCTTGTCTTGGGAAACCTTGTTCTAGAACGGTTGGGGCTCCCACAAATTTCTCTTCACGGCCGTCAATCCGCTCATGTATGGACTCGAGTTTCTGATCCATAAGTTGTCCCAATTCTTGAATAAGTGCTTGAAACTATAGTCTCGGGATTCCTCCTATTTGTCCTTCATTGGACTCCCCTATATTTTTATCCGCGTTCATGGTTCCCTGTTCACTCCAAAAGAAAAATAAAGAGGAAAAAGAAAAAGAAAAAGAAAAAAGTTACTCGCTTTCTTTGGCTTTTAGCCTTTGATGTACTCACTCTCTCATGCCTTTTACCGCTCTTTCTATCTCAAATGTTCTTGAATCGAAGTTACTCAAAATCTACCAAAATACTTGCTGAATTGGCTGCAAAATAAATGTTAGGGTTTGGAAAGATATGGTGTAAAAGGTAGGCTTAGAAGAAAAGGCTTACGGTTCAAAGTTAGAATATTGAAACGAAGAAATAACAATTCTGAAACAAGGAAAAAATGTATCAACCCTTGTTATCGATTTGCTTTCTTTTTTTAATCTCTTTTTTTTTCTTTTTTTTTTCACGACAATTCTTTTCTTTTTTGTTTTTTTAACAGTAAAACACAAAGGCTTACTTGATTTGCCCAATTGTAAATGAAGTAACTTTGTGTTGTAAAACTTGGAACGGTTTTGGATGATTTAAAGGGTGATGGTGTGTAACGATATAGAAAGTGATGAGAATAAGATTCTGAAATTTTAGAAGGTTAATGTGTTCGATGGTGGTGGTAGACTTGGATGATGGAAGATGGGAGGTAGTTTAGGCCTTGAGGATGGAACCAACACTGAAAAGTGTGACCCGAACCCTATAACGGTCTCTAAACAAAATAAGGATCTTGACCCACTAGTTAAGTAAAACTAGGAACCAAAGATATGAAAGTTTGATTGAACAAGCAAAACTTGAAGGATCGATAAAGTTCTCAAAAGAATGAAAGAGATAAAACTCTCAATTTTTTATTGAAATCAAAGTGTGTCATACAATTGAAAAACCAGTCTCTATTTATAGGCTTTACAAAATGAAGTGATCGGCCAACATTCCTAGGGAGGTGTGAATGGATAATAAATAAAAAATGAAACCTTGAAATGTGTGCCTTTGCTGCCCAATGTAATCATAAGCTAGCATGTCAATTTCCACGTGAATGTAAGTGAATGTAAGCAAGTATGTCAATTTCCATGTGAATGTAAGCAAGCACCTCAAGCAAGCACATCTCTAGAATTGCCATCCATTGTGAATGTAAGCAAGCATGTCAATTTCCAGGTGAACATAAGCAAGCACCTACAAAGCCAAGCAAGCATCTCAAACAAGCACCTCTCTAGAATTGCCGTCCATTGTGAATGTAAGCAAGCATGTCAATTTCCAGGTGAACATAAGCAAGCACCTACAAAGCCAAGCAAGCATCTCAAACAAGCACCTCTCCAATAGTCATAATTCTGAATCACCCTAATGATGTATCTATTCATTGTCCTTGCATAACACCTGTAATACGAGAAATATGATCATAAATAATGCAAGGTAATATGATGCATGCTAAATATAATAAATATATGATATATGATTCAACGAACTCTAGTGTTGTAAAATAAACAATAAACAACATAATAGAAAACATATGCATACTAAAACTATAATAATCAAATGGAACATGATAGAGTAGCGCAATCTTGGATTTGGAAGACTTCAATCAACTTGTTGCAAGAACTAGGAGCTCTAGACTCAATCAAGGAAGTTTGGGCAGATCTGAAAATTCAAGAGAAAAGAGAAGGGATTTTCTTGAAATTTTCAGATTCAAGGCTGGAAATTTAAAGAAAGAAAGATAAGATGAAGGATTATATGATAAGAAATAAGAATCTAAAAAGAAGATTAAAAAAGATTGAGAAAGAGATAAGTAAAACAAATCTGAAAATTCCAGCTTTATTTATGGAATTATGGAAGATGGAGTGAAGGTTGAAGATGAAGATGGCTTGCGAATTGTTGATGTTGTTTTGTCCTCGGCACCCTCTTAGACTCAATTATCTAAGCAAGCAACCTCAAGCGGCTCTAACCCACCCTCATAGACGCGATTATCTAGGCAAGTAAGAGTGTGAAGATGATCTCCCTCACAAGAACTCGTCGAACTTATGTTGAAGAAGACTTTGAATGCACAAGTAATCAGCACTTGCAAAAACAAACTCACTAAATATTTCATAAATCAAAGAAAATCTATCTTACAATGATGGAGGCTTCATCCTTTTATAGGTGAAGGATAGACAAAGTAATTTAACTTCTACTAAAACAAGGAAAACCTAATCCAATTAAAAATAATAAAAAAATAACAGCCTTTAAACTCTTTGTGCTTGTGTGGCAAGGAATAGGGTGATAAGGCAAGTGATAAGGGCTGGGTGGCTGGTTCCTAAAGTATATAAAACCCTAAAAACATCAATTTAAATGATAATAAATATATTGGGCTAAGTTTAATTCGTCCAAAGCCTTATATGTTAGCTTTTGGGCTGAATTTTACAAAATCTCATAATAATCCCGTATCCAGTTTTCTGCATTCACAGTCTTCAGTAAATTGGACGTATCTTGAGTTCCTGATGTCCGATTGACACGTTTCAAGATGCGTTGGAAGGGTAACTGAATGACGGACAATTTGTTAGAAGACAACTTGACTCAGAAATGCCCGGATCCCATCCAAAAACTCGTTGCAAGTTGGCTGACTTTCCAGACTTTACAAACAGATTCAATTTCTTGTCCAAGATGCATCGTTTTTGACCTCCTATGCATGCACTGTTTTGGCTTTTATTGTTTGCATCGAACAAATTCAGCTTCTTGTCCAATATTAGTAATTTGACCCGCTCATGCATGTATCATTTTCCCCACTCCTCAAAAGGATTCATCCTCGAATCTAAACGGCAATGAGAGAACAATCATCAACTTCAATTGAAAAGGCTTCTTTGTTGTATGTGGATTGATGTAATTGAGCTCCTCTCAATGGTTCAACAAAATCCTGAAAAAAATAAGACAGCACTACTCGAACATTTGTAAGGATTAGTCAAAACAAAATCACTCGTCGCGTTCTTTTTCTTGTCTTTTTCTTTTGGGCTTTATGTGACTTTTACCTCATATGCATTTTCACTCACCAAATTTGGGCCGTTAATTTAACTTTTTTCACTCTCGGCCTCTTTACTCTCAGTCTTTTGTTTCTCACATCCCATATCCCTCTCACAAAATTTATCATCAATGTACAATTTCTGTAGAGGAAAAAGTGTTTCTAACGGAATGATAGGACAAGAATCAAATGAAGGGTTAGAATTACACTTACTTTCTTTGTGGGGAGGTGATGAGAGTATAGCAAGTGGACCTCTTCACACGAGGGATTATAAGCATTGTCATCTTGTCTAATGTGTTCACTATCACTATCATTTTGTTTGGGAGATAGTTCTTCTCCAATATCAACATTTGCACAAATGCTAGAAGTAGAAGTACGAAGAGAATCATGTGTACCTTCTAGTTTTGGGATGTCTTCATGGTTGGTGGCCTTTGTGTGTTCAATTGATTCAGCCTTTTGCGCTTCCAATCTTTTTCGTTTTATCCTCTCACACTATTTTTTTGCTTTTGCTATTTCTTCATCTACTTTTTTCCGGCTCTATTGTAGCAAACGAGAGCAGGCCTTGGTGCACAACCGAGTATCCATTTGTATTGATTCGATGGACAGCGCCCCGATCATTTTTCCAAGGTCTTCCTAATAGCAAGTGGTTGACTTCCATAGGAACTACGTCACACCATACATCATCACAATAGCTTCCAAGAGTAAAAGAGATTAAACAACGTTCGGTTACCTTCATATCTGGTCCGCTATTAAACCCTTGAAGATGATACGGCTTAGGGTGTTCTTGGCATGGTAGATCGAGTGCATCAACAATGAAGCTACTCACTAAGTTTACACGACTATCACCATCAATAATTAAAGAACATAGATCACCTTGTATCTTACATCGTGACCGAAAAATATTTATTGGTATACGATAATGAGTGCTGAAAAGAGAATAAAACATCCTAATTGCTTTAAGAATCCAAAGAAAAGGTTAGACACCAATAGAATTATAGTTGCAAGGAGAAAGAAGAGTATGCAACTTTTAGTCCTACTAACACAAGGAAACAAGGTGTTAGAAGATATGTAAGAAGCAATAAAAGCTAAAACGAACGAAAACTAATGGCTAAGAATGAAAGAAAATTAGAAAACCCCCGAAAACCCTAGAATTTTGCAGCAACTTGATCTACTTCGTTCGAGGTATTCTCGATGTCAAAATTTTTTGAAATTTTATGTGGTGACTCCTCCAAAGGTGTAGATCTGATCTGGAGATTTTCAGCTCAAAATTCGCTCGTTTGAATTTGACGAATTTTCCCTAATTTTTGAGTTTTTCACCCAAAAACGCCAAAATTCTTGTCAAGAATCGTCCCAACTCTGATACCAAACGATAGAGTAGCGCAATCTTGGATTTGGAAGCCTTCAATCAAGTTGTTCCAAAAACTAGGAGCACTAGACTCAATCAAGGAAGTTTGGGCAGATCTGAAAATTCAAGAGAAAAGAGAAGGGATTTTCTTGAAATTTTCAGATTCAAGGCTGGAAATTTAAAGAAAGAAAGATAAGATGAAGGATTATATGATAAGAAATAAGAATCTAAAAAGAAGATTAAAAAAGATTGAGAAAGAGATAAGTAAAACAAATCTGAAAATTCCAGCTTTGTTTATGGAATTATGGAAGATGGAGTGAAGGTTGAAGATGAAGATGGCTTACGAATTGTTGATGTTGTTTTGTCCTCGGCACCCTCTTAGACTCAATTATCTAAACAAGCAACCTCAAGCGGCTCTAACCCATCCTCCTAGACGCGATTATCTAGGCAAGCAAGAGTGTGAATGATAGAGTAGCGCAATTTTGGATTTGGAAGCCTTCAATCAAGCTATTGCAAGAACTAGGAGCTCTAGAATCAATCAAGGAAGTTTGGGCAGATCTGAAAATTCAAGAGAAAAGAGAAGGGATTTTCTTGAATTTTTCAGATTCAAGGCTGGAAATTTAAAGAAAGAAAGACGAGATGAAGGATTAGATGATAAGAAATAAGAATATAAATAAAAAGATGAGAAAAGATTAAGAAGAAGATAGGTAAAACAAATCTGAAAATTCCAGCTTTGTTTATGGAATTATAGAAGATGGTGTGAAGGTTGAAGATGAAGATGGCTTGTGAATTGTTGATGTTGTTTTGTCCTCGGCACCCTCTTAGACGCAATTATCTAAGCAAGCAACCTCAAGCGGCTCTAACCCACCCTCCTAGATGCAATTACCTAGGCAAGCAAGAGTGTGATGATGATCTCCCTCACAAGAACTCGATGATCTTATGTTGAAGATGGCTTCTAGACAAGTTTACCGAACACTTGCAAACTCAAAGAATACTAAAATCTCCAAAGTGAACTTTTTATTAATCAATGAAATCTGAATTACAATGTGGGTGAAGCCTCCTTTATATAGGCCATGGAGAAGTTTTAATCCTACTAAACTTAGGAATTAAATACAATAAATAAATGCTAAAATCTAATCTCCTAAATAGCTAAGTAACTTCTAATAATAAATGAATGCTAAAAATAAAATCCTAGTCAAATAAATCTGATCCTAATAGATATTGCATAATCCTATATTGATTTAAATTACAAATAATCAAATAAAATCTTGAAAATTCGTAATTATCCAAAAATCCCGTATTAATCCCGTATAGGAATTTCTGCATGCGCTGTCTTCGCTAAAATAGACGTATCTTGAGATCCAGATGTTCGATTGAGATGTTTCAAGTTGCGTTGGAAAGCTAATTTGCAGCCGGACAAGTTTTAAGAAGACATGTTGACCCATAAATGCCTGGTTCCCATCCAAAAATTCGTCGCAAGTTAGCTGACTTTCCAGACTTCACAAACAGATTCAGTTTCTTGTCCAAGATGCATCGTTTTTGACCTCCTATGCGTGCATTGTTTTGGCCATTATTGTTTGCATCGAACAAATTCAGCTTTTATCCAATATGAGTAATTTAACCCCGCTCATGCATGTATCATTATGTTGAAGAAGACTTCGAAGGCACAAGTAATCAGCACCTGCAAAAACAAACTCACTAAATATTTAATAAATCAAAGAAAATCTGTCTTACAATGATGGAGGCTTCATCCTTTTATGGGTGAAGGATAAATAAAGTAATTTAACTTCTACTAAAACAAGGAAAACCTAATCCAATTAAAAATAAAAAAAATAACAGCCTTTAAACTCCTTGTGCTTGTGTGGCAAGGAATAGGGTGACAAGACAAGTGATAAGCTGATAAGGGCTAGGTGGCTGGTTCCTAAAGTATATAAAACCCTAAAAACATCAATTTAAATGATAATAAATATATTGGGCTAAGTTTAATTCGTCCAAAGCCTTATATGTTAGCTTTTGGGATGAATTTTACAAAATCCCGTAATAATCCCGTATCCAGTTTTCTGCATTTGCAGTCTTTAGTAAATTGGACGTATCTTGAGTTCCTGATGTCTAATTGACGCGTTTCAAGATGCGTTGGAAAGGTAACTGAATGACGAACAATTTGTTAGAAGACAACTTGACTCAGAAATGCCTGGATCCCATCAAAAAACTCGTTGCAAGTTGGCTGACTTTCCAGACTTTACAAACAGATTCAATTTCTTGTCCAAGATGCACGTTTTTGACCTCCTATGCGTGCACTGTTTTGGCTTTTATTGTTTGCATCGAACAAATTCAGCTTCTTGTCCAATATTAGTAATTTGATCCCGCTCATGCATGTATCAGAACATATGCATAAGAAATAAATATGCATCACATTGCATGAACTCCCTTTCACGTTGCATGATTATTCCACGTTGTAGGGGATTGATTCAACTTCGGCAGCTTCAATAATCTTCCATGCATGATTGCACTTGTTGCTAGCTGCATCTCTAATTTTCCTTGCCCTTGCACGAGAAATGGGGCCTAAGGGAAATTCCTCCAGGTCCAATGGTGGTGGTGACGCCATGATCTCATCAACATGCCATTACCAATCTCTAAAGAGTCATGGGTTGACATTTCCATGGACTTTGGTTTAGGACTTCCTAGACCAAAAAATGACAGAGATTCCATTTTCGTGGTTGTCGATAGGTTTTCAAAAATGGCGCACTTTATTCCGTGTCATAAAACTGATGATGCTTCCAATATTGCTATCTGTTTTTCAGGGAGATTGTGCATTTAATGGACTTTCAAGGACAATCATTTTAGATTGAGATACAAAGTTTTTGAGTCATTTCTGGAGGTCTTTATGGAGCAGGAGTGGGACAAAGTTATTGTTCTCTACAACTTGTCATCCTCAAACTGATGGCCAAACTGAGGTGGTAAATCGAGTACTTTCAACTTTGTTGCAGTCTTTGATTAGCAAGAATCTAAAATTGTGGGAAGAGAGCTCCACATGTGGAATTCGCTTACAATAGATCAGTTCATTTAGCCACCTTGTATATGGGTTCAATCTATTGTCTCCTATGTATTTATTTACCTTTGCCCATTGATGAAGCATTAAACACTGATGGGAAAAACAAGACTGAATTCATGAAAAAGTGATACGAGCATGAGAGGGGTCAAAATAATCATCTTGGAAAAGAAGTTGAAATTGCTTTGCAAGTTAGAAACATCAGTCAACTTGCGAAGCATTTTTGGATGGGATCCAGGCATTTATGGGTCAACATGTCTTCTTAAAACTAGTCCGCTGCAAATTATCTTTCTAACGCATCTTGAAAACCTCAATCGAACATCTGGATCTCAAGATACGTCTATTTTAGCGAAGACAGCGCATGCAGAAATTCCTATACGGGATTTTTGGATAATTACGAATTTTCAAGATTTTATTTGATTATTTGTAATTTAAATCAACATAGGATTTTGCAATATCTATTAGGATCAGATTTATTTAATTAAGATTTTATTTTTAGCATTTATTTATTATTATAAGTTACTTATCTAATTAGGAGATTAGATTTTAGCATTTATTTATTGTATTTAATTCCTAAGTTTAGTAATATTAAAACTTCTCCATGGCCTATATAAAGGAGGCTTCACCCACATTGTAATTCAGATTCCATTGATTAATAAAAAGTTCTCTTTGGAGATTTTAGTATTCTTTGAGTTTGCAAGTGTTCTATAAACTTGTCTAGAAGCCATCTTCAACATAAGATCATCGAGTTCTTGTGAGGGAGATCATCTTCACACTCTTGCTTGCCTAGGTAATTGCATCTAGGAGGGTGGGTTAGAGCCGCTTGAGGTTGCTTGCTTAGATAATTGCGTCTAAGAGGGTGCTGAGGACAAAACAACATCAACCATTCACAAGCCATCTTCATCTTCAACCTTCACACCATCTTCCATAATTCCATAAACAAAGCTGGAATTTTCAGATTTATCTGCCCAAACTTCCTTGATTGAGTCTAGAGCTCTAGTTTTGCAACAACTTGATTGAAAGCTTCCAAATCCAAGATTGCGCAACTCCATCTTTAATGATACGACCATGAGAGGGGTCAAAATAATCATCTTGGAAAAGAAGTTGAAACTGCTTTGCAAGTTAGAAACATCAGTCAACTTGCGAAGTATTTTTGGATGGGATCCAGGCATTTATGGATCAACATGTCTTCTTAAAACTTGTCCGGCTGCAAATTATCTTTCTAACGCATCTTGAAACGCCTCAATTGGACATCTGGATCTCAAGATACGTCTATTTTAGCGAAGACAGCGCATGTAGAAATTCCTATACGGGATTTTTGGATAATTACGAATTTTCAAGATTTTATTTGATTATTTGTAATTTAAATCAACATAGATTCTGCAATATCTATTAGGATCAGATTTATTTAATTAAGATTTTATTTTTAGATTTATTTATTATTATAAGTTACTTAGCTATTTAGGAGATTAGATTTTAGCATTTATTTATTGTATTTAATTCCTAAGTTTAGTAGGATTAAAACTTCTCCATGGCCTATATAAAGGAGGCTTCACCCACATTGTAATTCAGATTTCATTGATTAATAAAAAGTTCTCTTTGGAGATTTTAGTATTCTTTGAGTTTGCAAGTGTTCTATAAACTTGTCTAGAAGCCATCTTCAACATAAGATCATCGAGTTCTTGTGAGGGAGATCATCTTCACACTCTTGCTTGCCTAGGTAATTGCATCTAGGAGGGTGGGTTAGAGCCGCTTGAGGTTGCTTGCTTAGATAATTGCGTCTAAGAGGGTGCCGAGGACAAAACAACATCAACCATTCACAAGCCAACTTCATCTTCAACCTTCACACCATCTTCCATAATTCCATAAAGAAAGCTGGAATTTTCAGATTTATCTGCCCAAACTTCCTTGATTGAGTCTAGAGCTCCTAGTTTTGCAACAACTCGATTGAAGGCTTCCAAATCCAAGATGCGCAACTCTATCATTAATGATTCGAGCATGAGAGGGTTCAAAATAATCATCTTGAAAAGAAGTTGAAACTGCTTTGCAAGTTAGAAACATCAGTCAACTTGCGAAGCATTTTTGGATGGGATCCAGGCATTTATGGGTCAACATGTCTTCTTAGAACTTGTCCGGCTGCAAATTATCTTTCCAACGCATCTTGAAACGCCTCAATCGGACGTATGGATCTCAAGATACGTCTATTTTAGTGAAGACAGCGCATGCAGAAATTCCTATACGGGATTTTTGGATAATTGCGAATTTTCAAGATTTTATTTGATTATTTGTAATTTAAATCAACATAAGATTATGCAATATCTATTAGGATCAGATTTATTTAATTAAGATTTTATTTTTAGCATTTATTTATTATTATAAGTT
>JAGYYJ010002299.1:0-13751 GCA_019671005.1 Hibiscus mutabilis
ACTTCGTTCAGTTACATGTGCTTGTCATTGTTATCTTTGGTTGATTCGAGGTCTACTAATTCTTATATCTTGAGTGAGCATGCATCTTTGATGAATTCTCCTATTAATGATGCGTAAAAGTTGGATTGTTTGTTACGCGTAGAGGTGAAATTTATTCGCGTGAGAGTTTTTCCTAAAATAGCGTGAATTAGTGCTACTTGGGTTTTAAATTTGTTGGCTAGATATGGTTGTTTGTGGGCGTCGAATGCGTGGATTGTATTCGAGATGTAGGCGTGTTGGATATTCTCTAAATGCCTTTTTGGATAGTGGTTAGAGTGGCGGTGTTCTCGTGTCTTGTGATGCCCAGAAGGTATTTAACTCAAGAATTAGCAGAAGTTGCTAGAGCGTTCATTATGTTGGAAGATTTTGGTGCAGAATGTTATAAGTAAGTGTGGATGTTGATCATGCATAGTGCAAAAACACTTATATGTAACTACATTTAAATATCTTGGACACATATACATCTTTAAACATGACATTAGAGGTTTTACTTCCATATGCATAGACATCTAGGATGGCATATGAGAATCATGCATATATATGTCTACATGGATAATTTCTAGGAGGCCAGTGAAGTGTTAATAACTAGTTCCTTGGTGAGGCGATTTGGTCAAAAATTTGTTTAGGAGATGTCATTTAGATTGTTCAAAGTCATGAGTTGCCTTGGTTTTGATGGAGTTGTCATTCTATGGTTTGACGGTGTTTGGGTATGGATTGGTTGGCTTGAGGCACAAGGAGGTTAGGTTTTGAGTCAAAGGATTTCTTTGGGGTTAGCTGATGCTTATGAGTTGTGGTGGTTGAGAATGTGAAATTCTTGTCAATGTTGCATTAGCTACTCAAGAGAATGATGATGCAAGGAAGCTTCCAAGCTTATTTGTATCATGATAGATCCTGAGTTAAAGCAGTAGTCTGGGACATTTAGTATTAGTGATTTTTTGAATGTTTCTCATGGAGGGGAGTTGCTCGAGGTTCTTGCCCGGATGGGAGGTAGAGTCGGTATTGAGATGTGCGAGGGTATGGCGCGTTGTCCATTTGCTCCTTATAGAATGGCACGAAGAATTGAAGGAGTTGAAGTCATATCTTCAGGGAGTTGTTGGATCATGGGTTCCATAGATCAGTGTTTCACCTTAGAGTGCTCCGGCTCTCTTTGTGAAAAAAAAGATGAATGCGATCGTTATATGCATTGATTACAGGTAGTTGAATAAGTTATTAGTGAAGAACAAGTATCATATACGCGGATTGATGACTTGTTGTCCCAGTTTTATAAGCATTAATGTTTTCAAAGATATATTTGGTTAGAGTTTATAAGCTGAAAGTTAAGGATAAATATATACATAAGACTACATTACACGTCTGAAGGTATGGGCATTATGAGTTCCTGGTCATGCCTTTTGGTTTGACAAATGCGGCTGCGTTCATGGATATGATAATAGGTGTTCCATGAATATCTTGATTAATTTGTGGTGGTGTTTATATGGATAATAGCCGGCGTGTACTCTCATACCGAGGAAGATCATGATCCAGCATTTGCGGGTTGTGTTACAAGTTTTAAAGGATAACTTAGTTGGCAGCATACCAAAGGTGAGCAAGTGTGAACACAGCTTAAGTAGCGTTCCTTGGTCTGTCACGATTTACAGTAGAAGGTATTACGATGAATCCACTTAAGAAGTCAGAGCTATTCTCAATTGGAGAAGCAACCTAAATCTATTCGAGAAGGTTATTAGTTTTTCTTAAATTTAATTAGTTATTACCGTACATTTGTAGATGAGTTTTCTAGTATTCTTGGCATGCGTTGGCCAAGTTATTCTTGGGAAGAATGTTCCTTATGTGTAGACGGAGAAGCAACAATACAGTTTTGAGATTGAAGGAAGTTTTAACACATGCTCATGTGTTGATTCAACTTTGAATTCTTGAAGGTTATAGTTTTAGTGATATGTCTTATGTTGGTTTGAGTTGTGTGCTGATGCAATATGGTAAAAATTTTGTAACCTATCGTCAAAACAGCTAAGAGTTCATAAGTGCAATTATATGACTCATGATTTAGGCTCGCGGCTATGGTGTTAACCCTAAAATTACGGAGACATTGCCTTTGTAATTAGGAAGTGTGTTGTTTTCACGGACCATAAGAGTTTGAAGTATTTGATGTCTCAAGGATTTGAATCTTGCCAACAGCGTAGATGGTTACAGGTGTAAGGATGCAATTGATAATCAATTATCATCTTGGAAAAGCTGTGGTTGTGGATCACGTTGAGCTATAAGGTTGCGATTGGGCTTAAGGCTATATACAAGGTTGAAAGTGTGACACGGAAGGTGGATTGTTGAAGCTGAGTTGCAAGTTAAGCCTCGTTGTCACATATGATTAAAGCTAAGAAATCGTTTGATGATTCCTTGGTTGAGCATGCTAAGGATATATCGGAGGGTAATCGGCGTATTTTTATTTTTGATGATGATGAGTTCTGTGTTTCAAGGGTCGAATAGTGGTGCGGATGATCCAAAGTTGGCTCACGATTGACGGAGGCTCATTCTAGTCCTTTTATTTAGTACGCAGTAGTGTTAGATATTTCATGGATTGAAAGAAGTGTGCTACTAGTTTGGTTTGAAAGGATGTGGCTGAGTTGTTTCTAAGGTATGGTATATGGTGGGTCAAGGGTGAACATCGAACATACGGGTTGTTGCAGCGTTGAGGAATTTCATGCGGAGTAGGAAAATCACCATAGTTTTGTGTATCGAAGTCACCTTTGACACCAACTAGAAAATTCATTGGTGATTGTGGATCGGTTTTATGAGTGTGCACATTTTGCCAGTGCATACAACATGCACCTTGGACAAGTTAATTGGACTGTACATTCGATGTCGATGCGTTTACGCCGTTACCTAAGTCCATTATTTGGATAGAGATCCGAGGTTACAACAAGGTTTTGGGTGAGTTGCATCGGGCTTTGGGTATAAGGTTGAATTTAGCACCGCGTATCATCCTCAATCGGATGGTCAATTTGAGTGGGTTATCCAGGTTTGGAGGATATCTTTGAGATGTTGCATTATTGGTTTCAAGGAACTGGAAGAAGCACTTACCTTTGGTTGAGTTTTAGTATAACAATAGTTACCAAGTGAGTATCTGGATGGCACCGTATAAGGCATTGTATGGCGAAAGTTCCGTAGCCCTTCTTTGTGTTGGGCTGAGGTAAGGAAAAGCATATTTCCTTACGAATGTGTTGAAAAGATCACGGATGAGAAGGTCAGCTGGTGTGATTGTGAAAGCAGCTCTGGTGAGTAGAAATCTTCTGATTTGATGTAGAAATTGAATATGAGGTGGGAAGCGTCATGTATTCTTGAAAGTGTCACCATGAAAAAGGCTGAGTATGGTTCGTACATAAATGAAAGCTTAGTCTAGGTTTATTGGACCATCTGAGGTTGTTGAGCATATTGGTCTGCGCTTGCCGGTTAGAGGTTGCCTAAAGTTCTGGAAAAATACATGATGTATTCCTTGTATATATGTTATGGAAATTGCTCGATCCAGGATCCCTTGCATGTTATCTTTGGGAGCATATTGAGTTAATTAGGTTATCTATGATAAGAATCGATTGGACATCCTTGATTTGTTGTAAAGTTCAGTAAAGATGATTAGGCTTATTAAAGGCCTTGTGGTGACCGCGTGTGAAGAAACCACGTGGGAAACAAGGCGGACGTATTGGAGCAATTTTCGCATTTGTTTCCTCTAGTTAATTTGGGATGGAATTTCTTAAGTGAGAGGTTAACACCCGTTTTGGCTTAGATGTTTTAAGGCTTTGTTCGAGGTTTAGTGGACGATATTAAATTTGAGTCAGGTTGGAATTAAGATCAGTTAAATATTTTTAATTAATAAAATTGTGAAAAATATTCTAAAATCATTATTAAGCTATATTAATGATTATGAAGTAAGTCAATTTTGGAAAGCGAGTTTTAGAGTGGTGGGCATTTTGGACTAGTGACCAAAAAGCAATCTTTGAAAACTATTTTTAGTAGTTGTTTTTGTAAAAGTCAAACTGAATCTTTTTAAGGGAGCTAATTACCCAAATATATAATATCAAACTTTGTCCATGGTGGCTATTTTTTAAAAATTATTTTTTGGAAATATATAAATAGGTTGGAGAAAATTATTTTGTGATTAAAACTTTAAAATAAAAATAATGTAATAACTTTCTCAAAATATTTTCTCTCAAAATCTATCAATAGTATCATTTCTTCTTCTAAATCTTTAGAGTAGAAACCTTTATTTTTCTTAAATATTTTGTTTGTAAATGATTCTTTATATTGTTGTTTACAAAAACATATTGTTTTAATTTGTTTCATGCAATCATCACACTTAAGGGAGAAAGCATCCATTAAGTGGAGTTAGTTCTCCTCCTCTAATAGAAGGTTTTTCTTTAAAATTCCTAAGTTGATGACTCTTTATAATTGTTTTATAATGTGTTTTGATAGTTTAATTGAGTAAAATTGGTTTAATTGTGTTTTGATGATGAAATTTGTGATCTTCATACTTGTTCCGCTTTAACGGGATTTTGATCGACAGATCATGATTTCCGATGTTTAATCGAAAGTTAATAACGTGGTTTTAACATTGTAATCCCAAATGTTGAATCTCTAACGCTTAAAATGAAGTGGTTTTGGGGTGATAGCGAGTTAAATCATTGCTGGAAGTAAAAGGATGTTGAGAAAGGCTTTTAGATGTCAATTGATGGTGTTTAATGGGCTGAATCATTATATTATGGTTGTGGGTTGAGTTTCTATGTTTGAGGATGTTTTCGATATGTTTCGCTATGGTTTTTGAGCGGCAACTTAGAGTTGTGGGTACTGCTTTTGTTGGCAATGGTTTGAATGCATAATGATGCATTTGCCCTGGTTTTATGTGAATAAAATAGGAGAATCAAGGCAACGGCTTGACGCTTGTTTGTTGCTTACTTTCGCGGAGCCTGATTTGAGTCGTGCAGCAAAAGCCGAGGTGTATCGGTGAGTGGAAACTGGTTTAAAATGCTTTAAAAAGGTTTAATAAAGGTTTTTGGGAGTTCGTGATAGTTTAGACACTTACCTAAGCCTCGAAAGTTTTTCTTATTTGCTCTTTGTATCAGCTGGCTATGAGAATGATGTTTGCATGTTTTGTCATAAACATGGTATGATTTATTTACTGGAAATATTACGATTTTGAGTACATATACAGGGGTTTGAAAGTATAAGAAATGCTAGTGAGGTTGGTTTTCATTTTGATGGGGAATGGTGTTGACTAACTTTTGTAGCGTGATTTCGTATGTGTTGATTTAAGTGTACTAATGCATTGTAAAATAATGAGTAAATGGTTTTGTAAATGATATATTGGCTATGTGACACATGATGAAAAACATTCAGATATAGTTGGCATACCATAGATGAAATTACCTAATGTATATGTTGTAGATGATGATTGGAAGTCCTTGGGTAGTCGGCTGCAGTTACAATGTTGTCACTTGGGGTTGGCCGGTGTGGTTCCCTTGTTGATGCTGAGCTTGCAGTCAGCAAGGGTGTTATATCTTGCCACTTGGCAAGGGTGTTATATTACGGTCGGTAAGGGTGTTATATCATGCTGGTTGGCATGGTGTAGGTTATGGTAGTGGTCGACTACCATGAGAGATCCGGGTGTGTCGAATTGTAAGGTAGCGGTCGGTTAACTAAGGATTATGATCGATAAATAAAGGATAGTGAGTCGCTATTCAAAGATAGTGGTGTCTCAGGGGTCCTATAAATGCCAATATATGCAAGTTCATGTGTTGAACCTACCTTTTAATGCTTTGGGATTTAAGCATGGTTTTGTAATTATGCTTTGGGATTTAAGCATGTGGTTTAATAAGGGTTTGCATAATGTTGATATGCATGTTTTGATTGGAACCAATGTAATGCTTTGGTAAATAAGCATGGTTTGAAATCAAGTGTTTAGTTTTCAAAAATTTAATTGCATCATTGTTTTATGAGCATCCTCACTAAGCATGTGTGCTTACACACTCTCTTTCTAATGATGTAGAGCATTGAGGTTAGGGGCAGCAAAACTAAAGTCTAAAGTGATCAAGGACCAAAGACTACTTTAGTATGAACTCGAGGTTAAGTTCTACGGTTAATAAGGCAATGTGTTTGCTGTTTTTTTTGGGATTTGTATTCTATTTTCCCTTGGTTTTCGAGCAGGGTTAATGTTGTATTTTGGAGTTGGATTGTTATTCATAAGCATGTTAATGGTTTTCTTATGGTTGATGTTAGGTGATTTGTGGTATGCATCTAGTTAGCTAGTGAATGCTATGCTTTGATGAATCTATCACGTTGATTATAGGTGATAGAGATATGTTAGAATGATGCATATGTTGGGAAATGTTCAACTGAATGTTTTGGTATGTCGGTGAGTGTTTTAGGGAGCATACCTACAAGTTGATTCTTTGAAATACCGGTAATGTTGTGTTGCTAAATCTTGGTGCAAGTGATGAAATATGATTTAATGAAAGTGTGTATGCATGTATGAGTCTTGGTAGGATCCAAATGCATCTAGAATCAGTGTAAAGCCAGCTAAAAATGACATTTGGGTCCGGGAGTATCGAATCGTCCCTACATCTTGGTATGGCTAGAGCTATTTCAAACATAGCATTTTTGATACGTGGGAAGGTGTTTCAATATGGATAGAGTAAATTGGCTAGCATTTCGATACAGTCTTGTGTCGGTGATTTTGAGCTATTGGAGATTTGAGTTTTGTAAAATAGCCAAAAGCGAAACAGGAAACATGCACGACAGCGTGCCAAATACAGACTGCGATTAATTCTATTATTGGGATGTTTGAATGTTTGATTCTTTCTTTTTGGTCCCTGAATATTTGTGAGTATAATTGCTTGAGGTTAGATGGTTGGATTAGTCGAGAATTGGCATGCAAGCATGTATTTTAACTAATTAAGGATTGGTAACCTAATTTCAGTAATGATCCCATTAATTTACCAATTTTATGTTTAGTCTCTAAAATGTATCATATGCAAATGGTTTGTTTTTCCATGATTAAGTCTCGCTGTAATTTACCACTTTATAACATGAACATGTATTAATAATATTCATCTAGACAAGATAAAGGAAAAAATGACGGTTTTTGTAATCTTTCTCCGGTGTGCTCACGACAAACCTAATGTAGCTCTCGATTGGGTTGGGCATCTGGGCGGTCGGGGTTCGATATCGATGCGGTTCAACCAACAACCGCACGTCTTGATAGCAAGCCCCCATATCAATCACGGTATCAAAACAAACCCATACCACGTCACGGTTCATCCCCGTACCCGATCCCTTAAGGTTTGATTTCGAAAATAAGATTCTAGCAGCTAAATAAGCGTGCGGTCACGAGGCCCATTGTACCAACACCCGGTGTAAATTTTCCTCTAGGTGTGTCGATACCCTTTGTTGCTTTTGATGATTTGAGCTTTCCCATACCCCACGTACCAAAACTAGGGGACCGTACGATATGGTGAGGGCCTATGCTGACCTCTGGGTCTAACATATGACACTTTGTCTCCTCTAACCAATACCAAACCTTACCAAAACATCAGTCGTCAAAAGCAGTCGTCAATTATTTTTGGGTTTAAGTTTATAACTTTGGAAAAACTTTTTCTTATCATTTTGTGAGACTTTTGAATACTTAAAAATTTATTTTTCTTTATAATTTAGTCCTTAAACAATTTGTTATATCAAAATCAAACATAGGTTTTACAAACCTTCACATTCATTCCATCACAATCACAACTTAAATTCAAAAACATGTAACACCACAATATACATCATCAATACCTCAATTTAGGCTCAGCACTATGCATTTCTCAATGCAAATCAAGAACAATTATGTATAAATCATATTATACATTACAACCCATCAACATGACACGTGGTCAGAGTATTGTCTTACAAGTGGTCATCAACCAAGTTCCATTTTATAAGATAATGCGCATCGGATGCGGTTTAATAAGTGTCATCTCAACACTTCCCACATCTTGGCGAAAACCATCTAAAGGTCCTGGCAGGTTTCTATACATACTTCCAATCCGTTGTGGTAATGGTGGAGTTTTTGAGTACATAAACCCCTCAACACCACTTATACATTAGATGTACTATCCTCACTTGAGTCTTTTTATGCAGACCCTGTAATGACCTCTTGGTCCTGACCTCTTTGGCTCAATCTAACATACCCCTTTGGCTAATCATCTAACACCGAGCTTCAATTACTCAACATCTAATCATTGTAAAAGTCTCAAACATCAATTATCTATATTCAAAGCAAACCCCTGCCTCTCAACATGTATATTCAAACCCAAGCATCCATGATTTCTGGCATAATGGTTCAACCCCTCAAAACCAAGCATTAAACATTATACAAGTCAAGAACATCAAACATAATTTGTAAAAAAAAAAGTAACCAAAATATAGTGACAAATACAACTTGGTCACATTGCCTCTTAAAACTAGAACTTATAAAACCATACTTTGAAGTTTCAACCATTGGATCCTCTAAATTCATTGTTGTCCGAAAAATGTCTATTTATGCATTGGCGAAAATATGCGTAATCATAAAGCAGTGAGAGATTCTTAAATTGTATCATCAATGCATTTTAAAACCATTTTTATATCAATACAAGTTTGTTATGCTCATTCTAAAATTCATCTCATACTTCTCAAATCTGTCCAAATATGCGTTTAAATCATTTTACAACACATGTATCATGTGGATTGTATCTCAAACCTCAATTTAAGCTTCATATCTCAAAATTCTATATCTCTAAACAAGCTTAAAAACTTCACATGCATATATCAGTTTTCAAACATAATCCATTTCTCTCATGATACATTATCTCATATATTGAATTTCAGTGGTTCAAAACCATACCATTCCATTTATAAAAACACAAACGAATTTCCCAAGTGGTTCACTTGACCACTTCACATACATCCTATTGAAGAAACAAAACAATTCTCGAACTCAGCAGTTTATAATTAACCCGGTGGGAGAATACGGCACAATTAACCCCTTTGTAGCTCTCATGTTAGAAAATGACACAATTAACCCCTCGACACACATGAGGCGACTTATTATAGTGTACTTTAAAACCTATGGCTAGCCAACTATATCCCGATAACTTATTTTAATCTCAGCCCCTTGCCAATATATTCAATAAAACATTACCTCACTGTTTTACCTTTGCATCAAATCAAATCAATTTCCAATACGTTAAACCATGTATTCTCAAATCATAATATACTTTCATAAACCATAAATCATCTCGCATAATATGATCATAAGTCATTTTTCAGCATCTTTCATTTCAAAAACATAAACAATCATTGTATTCAATAATCATTAAATTATGATTTTGTATTTTGCAAAACATGATAATACAGTGAGTAACCAAACCAAACAGTGCATGAGATTGTATTTTGAGCTTAGATAAGTGTGTCAAAACTAATTCCTAAACTCCATTAACTAGCTTCAAACCTTTTAAAAGCAGTATAAAGCAGTTCCACCTACCAATAATCCAAAGCTCGCTGATGCGTTGCGAGAATCAAAGCTTTGAACTTCCACCTCTCCAAAAGCTAAAGATTCAGCTCCCTTTACCCAATCAAACTAGGATTAAAACACATCTCTTGCATCTCCAATTTCCGGTAACCAGCGAACACAACTTCACCTCACAAAAAAACATCAAGCGCCTATCTAAAACAACAAAATCATCGCAAACTTCACCTAAACAAATCAGCCAAAACCTATTGATTCGAACATCTTAACAACATCAATTAACATCCAAAAACATCTTAATAATGTCATATACCTCCAGTAACCCTACAATACCAAGATCACACCAGAATCTAACCCTACAATACCAACTTGGTCACAAGATCGCGTAACCTTTAATTAATTCACTTAGTTTCAACTTCTTTAATTACATTTCTCAAATACAATAATAGATCTAAACCAATTAGATTCAATACAAAATAGATCCAAACAGTGTTTATCAAATTTTCGCATCAAAACTCAATTTAATTACCAATTCCTTTTAAAATCATAATTTCATAACATAAATCAGTTTGCAAAGGATCAAGAACTTAGAATTTCAATAAATAACCTTTAATTAGAGGAGGAAACGAAAAGCACCTCTAATTTTTTATTTCTCCCTTAATTGCAAAAGCTTGTTTGAAAATCAGTAGATTTTGCAATAGAATTAAAGAAATCAATTGAAACAAAAAATCAATAGGTTAATTCACGAAAATTTTGGGTGAAAATCATAGTTTGGCTCCTAGGAAAGTTCGGAGAAAAAGTTGGAAGAAAAGTGGTTACGTAAGAAAGTGATTTATAAAATTAGAAATCCTTTTATTAAATTCTATTTTATTTTAATAACAAAACCAATTGAAAACCTTGTTAAAATAGCCTAATTTAAGTGTAACACCCTCGACCCGGATGTCACATTGGGGCTTCAAACCTAAAACCCAACCATAAAATTTCCAACCTAGTTTAGCCCAATCCACAATCAATTTCAAAACCCATTATATTTAAATCCAATAAAGTATAAGTAATATTTAAAATATACACAATGGAGCTATGTTAGGATGATCAATCAATGTAGATGGTGGCTAAGAAGGGGTGAATTGGCAATTTTAAAAGTTTGGAAGCAAATCGAAAGAGATAGACAATGGGACACAATTATTTATAGTGGTTCAAGCTTCTAACAAGCTCGTCCATACCTGTAGCTTCTAATAAGGATTTTCAACCAATTTCACTGTAAAAATTCTTACCTTTCTGGCCTTGAGGCAAACATTACAAGTTCAAGCTTTCTACCCCAAAGCTTTTGAACAATTCACTCTTGAATACAAAGAAAGAAATGGCAAATGAATAAGCCTTCACAAGGTAAATGTTTGCCCAATTTACAGAACCTCAACCCCAAACTTGAATTAAAGATTACAATGAAATGAACAAGTTGGGTACAAGGTTTGACAATAAAAGCTCAAAGGGTTGGATTTTACTTGATTTGTAAACACTACTACCCTGGTTTGGCAACAAGCAGTTCGGGAAAGCGTTACAGGTACATTACAATAAGAACAAGGCTAACTCATCCCATTAGATGGGTTATATAGCATAAACAACCAAACTTTTTATAACTTAACTTGTAAGCAATCTGATTACAGACATTACATGTTGCTAATTAATTCAATTAACATCATGTTACAAATGTACGTTGAACAACTAAGAGCAAACATGCTCTTCCATTTTCTGTTTCATAGATCCTTAGATTGATACACATATAACATTTCATACATAACTTTCTAAACATGATCAGTGCACACATACCTTGGTCCAAGCAAATACTTATGTCAAGCCTTACCATTCAGCATTTACCATTCAAACTTATAAGAATACATATACACTGTTTATGATCACGCCAAGACTATCTTATTTCACAAGTTATTCGAATGGTACAAGGCTGAATCGATTTCTTTGAACATTCAATATATACATATCAATATGCGCAGCATATATTTCATTACATAGGATTTGAGTTCATTACTTGATTTACAATAACAACCAAGATCACTTAACATGATGACCCATTCAAAACAACCTATATATATACAAGTTCAAGTATCCAAAATCCATCACAAAGTCATTATATACAAACTAAGTGCCACCAACTGGGAGTACAAAACATGCATGTCTACTTTTGCTATGCTTGGAGTCTTCTTGACTCAGAAATAGGAAACCGGAGATCCAAGCAACGGTGATCCCTTTATCCCTATGGTTGGGAAAATGAAAACAAGAGTGATAAATTGCAAATTCTACTTAGTGAGGTAGTAACTAATTAACCAATTAATAAGACATGTATCTATTAGCTAAGTTTGAACCTAGTCATAAGTTGGAATCATTCAAATTCCAAGCTTTGCTAAATCTTTAAATTTCTAAGTCAGTAACATGCTCAAACAATATACATTTGATTCAAGTCAAATACATGTTCAAGCAATATACATGCAACTCCCAAGTCAAGTATAACCTGCTTTTTCTTTTCAACTTATCATTCAAGACAAGTTTGCAAATAGTACTCATGAATTCAAGTAAGATGAAAGATCAAATTCACATAATAATCATGTAGCAAAGTTTACATGTCCAAGTAATTCCAGTAGGTCAAATTTACATGTCAAGAATGCATTTAGTAGTAATTCAGTATTCAGTTCCAGTAACAAGTATTTAAACAATTCATTCAGGGTTTATTAGCTCATTTATATTCTTTTTAATACAATTGTAGTTTATGTTTGTCTGCGTGTCGAGTCTCAGCCAAGCCCCAGTAAGCCACAAGATGTACGTGTCTTGGTCAAGCAGCCTCACTACTATCTCCGGAGACCACATCGTGCCTCTGTCTGTCACCAATTGAGTGCTAGCCTTGGACCGTGAGTCACCCCTAACACAATGAGCTCTAAACACTGAGCATCCGCTACCACCTATTAACTAGCAACCAAAGGTTGTTTTGATTACCGCTTTATTTATTCAAATATTTTCAAGTTCAAGATCAAGTATCATTGAGAATTAATTCAAACAATGAATAGCAACATCATGCTTCTTCATGGCCAATTGAGACCTAGTTCTTCATTTTGCATTTTAACTTGTTATTCAAGTAAACATTCAAACATATTCCATCTTAGGCATCAAGCAATATCTTTATTTCATGTCTTGAAATAAATGTTATCGAAGTATTTTCATCACGTAAATCAGCACAACAAGCGACTGATGATTCATGCCAGGCATCATTTACACCATGAAGTATCCGAAGCGAAGCGTGAAACTGTAAGTAGCTGGCGATATAAATGATCGCCAATCCAGGCATCGGAGTCGTTACATTTATTATAATTTTTCTTTCTAATTAATTTATCAGTTGCATGTATGCACAAATCTCCCTTTGACTAAATATTCAAGTTAAATTAAGATCATTAACATGGCATATCAATGGGAAGAAGATAGTCATGCATATTTGGTAGGACCTAAGTCTAACCTATTGTGAAGCTACACTCCTGTCTCAAGCGCTAATCTCATATCCTTTGTCTTGAAATGACGGTCCTTCTCCAAAGTCCTTTCCTTGTCTAATAAATCATATAGATAGAACAAGGTCAAAACATGTAAATCATAAAATCATTCAATATAGAAACAAGATTAATACATCACATACAAGACTAATAATATCTAAATCAAGCATTACCAGTACAGTGTGACTGCTTACTTAAACGTGCATAACTTTCTATCAGACAGCTGTATCTTCACTCGCTTACAATTGCTGGAAAGATAAATTAATTTTGTTTCTGTTGGCAGGGCCTTGATTATTGGGAAAATCATGATTAAAGTTTAAGTGGAATTCGGATACGGATCAATTTGAAAAATTTTGAAATTTTACCATATGATAGAAAGGTTATAAAGTCATTTCCAAGTGTTGAAATATTTTTAGTTCGATTCAAGATGAATCCTCTGATTTATTTTGAGTAAAAGATTATTTTCGGTATATATTGGATCGAATGGAAATTTTGGAGACTGATCCAAAGATATGGAAAAATTCATAAAATATTACTTTATGAATATTTTATTATAGTTAGTTGGATTCAACTAGATTTAGTTGAATTTTACAAGAATGGCAAACTAGTAAATAAAAACTAGTTGGAGGCAAATTGGT
>JAGYYJ010000309.1:0-47092 GCA_019671005.1 Hibiscus mutabilis
CAAAATCATTTGTCACGTTCTTTTTCTTGTCCTTTTCTTTTGGGCTTTGTGTGACTTTTACCACATATGTATTTTCACTCACCAAATTTGGGCCATTAATTTGACTTTTTTCGCTCTCGGCCTCTTTACTCTCAGTCTTTTGTATCTCACATCCCATATCCCTCTCACAAAATTTATCATCAATTTACAATTTCTGTAGAGGAGAAAGTGTTTCTAACGGAATGATAGGACAAGAATCAAATGAAGAGTTAGAATTACACTTACTTTCTTCGTGGGGAGGTGATGAGAGTATAGCAAGTGGACCTACTACTTCACAAAATGGATTAGAAGCATTGTCATCTTGTCTAATGTGTTCACTATCACTATCCTTTTGTTTGGGAGATGGCTCTTCTCTAATATCAACATTTGCACAAATGCTAGAAGTAGAAGTACGAAGAGAATCATGTGTACCTTCTGGTTTTGGGATGTCTTCATGGTTTGTTGCCTTTGTGTGGTCAATTGATTCAGCCTTTTGTGCTTCCAATCTTTTTTGTTTTATTCTCTCACACTATTTTTTTGCTTTCGCTATTTCTTCATCTACTTTTTCTGGCTCTATTATAGCAAACGAGAGCTTCTGGCCTTGGTGCACAACCGAGTATCCATTTGTATTGATTCGATGGACAGCGCCACGATCATTTTTCCAAGGTCTTCCTAATAGCAAGTGGGTGACTTCCATAGGAACCACGTCACACCATACATCATGACAATAGCTTCCAAGAGTAAAAGAGATTAAACAACGTTCGGTTACCTTCATATCCGGTCCGCTATTAAACCCTTGAAGATGATACGGCTTAGGGTGTTCTTGACATGGTAGATCGAGTGCATCAATAATGAAGCTGCTCACTAAGTTTACACGACTGTCACCATCAATAATTAAAGAACATAGATTACCTTGTATCCTACATCGTGACCGAAAAATATCTATTGGTATACGATAACGAGTGTTGAAAAGAGAATAAAACATCCTAATTGCTTTAAGAATCCAAAGAAAAGGTTAGACACCAATAGAATTATAGTTGCAAGGAGAAAGAAGAGTATGCAACTTTTAGTCCTACTAACACAAGGAAACAAGAAGGTGTTAGAAGATGTGTAAGAAGCAATAAAAGCTAAAACAAATGAAAACTAATGGCTAAGAATGAAAGAAAATTAGAAAAACCCCAAAAACCCTGGAATTTTGCATCAACTTGATCTACTTCGTTCGAGGTGTTCCCGATGTCAAAACATTCTGAAATTTTATGTGGTGACTCCTCCAAAGGTGTAGATCTGATCTGAAAATTTTCAGCTCAAAATTCACTCGTTTGAATTTGACGAATTTTCCCTAATTTTCGAGTTTTTCACCCAAAAACGCCAAAATTCTTGTCAAGAATCATCCCAAATCTGATACCAAATGATAGAGTATGCTTTGGCACGTGGTAACCTTCAATTTGATGACTTGGAAGCAAACCTAGGGCTTTGGAAACCTGGCGTGATGAATTGATAGTTGTCCTCGGCACTCTCTTAGACGCAATTATCTAAGCAAGCAACCTCAAGCGGCTCTAACCCACCCTCCCAAACGCTTTTGTATGGGCAAGCAGGAGTGTGAAGATCCTCAACAACAAATCCCGGAGAACTTGAAAATCGATTTGCTTCTAAAACACAAGATATTGTTTTTGCAAGTTGGAACTCAAAAGAGAATTTTATTTAATCATTCAAATCTGAATTACAATGTGGGTGAAGCCTCCTTTATATAGGCCATGGAGAAGTTCTAATCCTACTAAACTTAGGAATTAAATATAATAAATAAATGCTAAAATCTAATCTCCTAATTAGATAAGTAGCTTCTAATAATAAATAAAGGCTAAAAATAAAATCCTAATTAAATAAATCTGATCCTAATAGATATTGCAGAATCCTATATTGATTTAAATTACAAATAATCAAATAAAATGTTGAAAATTCGTAATTATCCAAAAATCCCGTATAGGAATTTCTGCATACTGTTTTCCTAAAATAGACGTATCTTGAGATTCCAAATGTCCGATTGAGGCATTTCAAGATGCCTTGAAAGCTAATTTGCAGCCGGACAAGTTCTAAGAAGACATGTTGACCCATAAATGCCCGGATCCAATCCAAAAATGCTTTCAAGTTTTGTATGGGCAAAGTTGATCCTGATGTTTCGATTTGACTTTAAAAAAAGAGTTTCAAATTCTTTTCCAAGATGATTATTTTGACCCCTCTCAATTTGCAAATGAATTTTATTTAATAAAATTCAATAAAGAGAAAAACAAAACAAATAAAGAAGAAATCTAAAAAAGATTTGCTTATGGTGGTGGCGTCAATGGAGGAAGCTTGAATATGTGGAGATGGCGTGATGAATTGATAAATATAATAAATAAATCTAAAAAATTATCTAAGCAAGCTTCTAATAACCTAAATAAAGGCTAAAACCCACCCTAAATAAACGATTTTATAGGCAAGCAGGAGTGTGAAGATCCTCAACAACAAATCCCGGAGAACTTGAAAATCGATAAAATGTCTAAAACACAAGATATTGTTTTTGCAAGTTGGAACTCAAAAGAGAATTTTATTTAATCATTCAAATCTGAATTACAATGTGGGTGAAGCCTCCTTATATAGGCCATGGAGAAGTTTTTAATCCTACTAAACTTAGGAATTAAATATAATAAATAAATGCTAAAATCTAATCTCCTAATTAGATAAATAACTTCTAATAATAAATAAATGCTAAAAATAAAATCCTAATTAAATAAATCTGATCCTAATAGATATTGCAGAATCCATGTTGATTTAAATTACAAATAATCAAATAAAATCTTGAAAATTCGTAATTATCCAAAAATCCCGTATTGAAATTTCTGCATGTTGGAATCTTCTCTAAAATAGACGTATCTTGAGATCCAGATGTCCGATTGAGGCGTTTCAAGATGCGTTGGAAAGCTAATTCTAAGCCGGACAAGTTTTAGAGACATGTTGATATAATAATAAATGCCTGGATCCCATCCAAAAATCCGCAACTTGCCTAATGACTTAAAAAGCAGTTTCAACTTCCTTTCCAAGATGATTATTTTGACCCCTCTCATGATATACCAAATGATAGATTGATTTAAATTGAATAATAAAGAAAAAAACACAATGTTGAAAAATAAAGAACAAATCTAAAAATTCAGATTTGCTTATGGTGGTGGCGTCAATGGTTAGACGTATCTTGAATATGTGGAGATGGCGTGATGAATTGATAGTTGTCCTCTTCACCATCTTAGAAATTATCTAAGAAGACAGCAACCTCATAAATGCTCTAACCCACCCTATCAAACTCTTTTGTATGGGCAAGCAGGAGTGTGAAGATCCTCTAACAACAAATCCCGGAGAACTTGAAAATCGATTTGCTTCTAAAACACAAGATAATGTTCTTGCAAGTTGGAACTCAAAAGAGAATTTTATTTAATCATTCAAATCTGAATTACAATGTGGGTGAAGCCTCCTTTATATAGGCCATGGAGAAGTTTTAATCCTACTAAACTTAGGAATTAAATACAATAAATAAATGCTAAAATCTAATCTCCTAATTAGATAAGTAACTTCTAATAATAAATAAATGCTAAAAATAAAATCCTAATAAAATAAATCTGATCCTAATAGATATTGCAGAATCCATGTTGATTTAAATTACAAATAATCAAATAAAATCTTGAAAATTCGTAATTATCCAAAAATCCCGTATTGAAATTTCTGCATGCGCTGCCTTCGCTAAAATAGACGTATCTTGAGATCCAGATGTCCGATTGAGGCGTTTCAAGATGCGTTGGAAAGCTAATTTGCAGCCGGACAAGTTTTAAGAAGACTTGTTGACCCATAAATGCCTGGATCTAATCCAAAAATGCTTCGCAAGTTGACTAATGTTTCTGACTTGCAAAGCAGTTTCAACTTCTTTTCCAAGATGATTATTTTGACCCCTCTCATGCTCGTATACCAAATGATAGAGTAGCGCAAATTTGAATAAAGAGAAAAACAAAACAAACCAAAATAAAGAACAAATCTAAAAATTCAGATTTGCTTATGGTGGTGGCGTCAATGGAGGAAGCTTGAATATGTGGAGATGGCGTGATTAATTGATAGTTGTCCTCGTCACCCTCTTAGAGCCAATAATCTAAGCAAGCAACCTCAAGCGGCTCTAACCCACCCTCCCAAACGCTTTTGTATGGGCAAGCAGGAGTGTGAAGATCCTCAACAACAAATCCCGGAGAACTTGAAAATCGATTTGCTTCTAAAACACAAGATAATGTTCTTGCAAGCTCGAACTCAAAAGAGAATTTTATTTAATCATTCAAATCTGAATTACAATGTGGGTGAAGCCTCCTTTATATAGGCCATTGAAAAGTTTTAATCCTACTAAACTTAGGAATTAAATACAATAAATAAATGCCAAAATCTAATCTCCTAATTAGATAAGTAACTTCTAATAATAAATAAATGCTAAAAATAAAATCCTAATTAAATAAATCTGACCCTAATAGATATTGCAGAATCCTATGTTGATTTAAATTACAAATAATCAAATAAAATTTTGAAAATTCGTAATTATCCAAAAATCCCGTATAGAAATTTCTGCATGCTTTGTCTTCGCTAAAATAGTCGTATCTTGAGATCCAGATGTCCGATTGAGGCGTTTCAAGATGCGTTGGAAAGCTAATTTGCAGTCGGACATGTTTTAAGAAGACATGTTGAGCCATAAATGCCTGGATCCCATCCAAAAATGCTTCGTAAGTTGACTGATGTTTCTGACTTGCAAAGCAGTTTCAACTTCTTTTCCAAGATGATTATTTTGACCCCTCTCATGCTCGTATCATTCTCCCACTCCTCAAAAAGATTCACCCTCGAATCTAGATCTATAAATGGAGGAAGTTCATCAAAGTACCATAGAAGAGAAGACCTCTTGAAGGATCCTTTTGCTGAGTCTCTTTTTGCAATGTAATTTACAAGTTCCTTCTCATTGGCATCATCACGATTGTTCTTTTGGTCGCCAAGTAACTCATTCTCATCTTCAAAATTGTTATTAATGCTAAAAGAGGAATAAGCATAAATAGAATTCTGAAAACATTCAATGATATCTTTTGATTGTAAGGTACTTTCGTCGGTGTTTGCGTTTGATGATCATCTTGAATCGTAATAGTAGGTTCGTCACTGGAAACAAACACACTACTTATAATTTATTCCTCATCAATAGGCAAGGTTAAACACTCGATGGTATTGCCTTCCTCATGTTCTTTAGAAGAACAAATTTCTTGATCATGCTCCGGATCACGGATTTCAATATCATTAGAAGACATGAATTCATACAACATATCTCTCAAAAAAATTTCTTGAAAATAAAACTTATCTGGACAATCATACCCTGAATGATCTAGTCGACAACAATAATGACATCGAGTCCCCAAAAGGGTAAAATCCAATACGTTGCTCAATGACATCCTCAAGAACGACCTGAATCTGATATCAAATGATAGAGTAGCGCAAATTCGAATAAAGAGAAAAACAAAACAAACCAAAATAAAGAACAAATCTAAAAATTCAGATTTACTTATGGTGGTGGCGTCAATGGAGGAAGATTGAATATGTGGAGATGGTGTGATGAATTGATAGTTGTTGTTTTGTCCTCGGCACCCTCTTAGACGCAATTATCTAAGCAAGCAACCTCAAGCGGCTCTAACCCACCCTCCTAGATGCAATTACCTAGGCAAGCAAGAGTGTGAAGATGATCTCCCTCACAAGAACTCGATGATCTTATGTTGAAGATGGCTTCTAGACAAGTTTATTGAACACTTGCAAACTCAAAGAATACTAAAATCTCCAAAGAGAACTTTTTATTAATCAATGAAATCTGAATTAAAATGTGGGTGAAGCCTCCTTTATATAGGCCATGGAAAAGTTTTAATCCTACTAAACTTAGGAATTAAATACAATAAATAAATGCCAAAATCTAATCTCCTAATTAGATAAGTAACTTCTAATAATAAATAAATGCTAAAAATAAAATCCTAATTAAATAAATATGATCCTAATAGATATTGCAGAATCTTATGTTGATTTAAATTACAAATAATCAAATAAAATCTTGAAAATTCGTAATTATCCAAAAATCTCGTATTAATCCCGTATAGGAATTTCTGCATGCGTTGTCTTCGCTAAAATAGACGTATCTTGAGATCCAGATATCCGATTGAGACATTTCAAAATGTGTTGGAAAGCTAATTTGCAGCCGGACAAGTTTTAAGAAGACATGTTGACCCATAAATGCCTGGATCCCATCCAAAAATGCTTCGCAAGTTGACTAATGTTTCTGACTTGCAAAGCAGTTTCAACTTCTTTTTCAAGGTGATTATTTTGACCCCTCTCATGCTCGTATCATTCCCCCACTCATCAAAAAGATTTGCCCTCAAATCTAGATCGGTAAATGGAGGAAGTTCATCAAAGTACCATAGAAGAGAAGACGTCTTGAAGGATCCTTTTGCAGAGTCTCTTTTTGCAATGTAATTTACAAGTTTCGTCTCATTGGGATCATCACGATTGTTCTTTTGGTCGCCAAGTAACTCATTCTCATCTTCAAAATTGTTATTAATGCTAAAAGAGGAATAAGCATAAATAGAATTCTGAAAACATTCAATGATATCTTTTGATTGTAAGGTACTTTTGTCGGTGTTTGTCGTTTGATGATCATCTTGAATCGTAATAGTAGGTTCGTCACTGGAAACAAACACACTACTTATAATTTATTCCTCATCAATGGCCAAGGTTAAACGCTTGATGGTATTGTCTTTCTCGTGTTCTTTAGAAGAACAAATTTCTTGATAATGCTCCGGATCACGGATTTCAATATCATTAGAAGACATGAATTCAGACAACATATCTCTCAAAATTTTTTCTTGAAAATAAAACTTATCAGGACAATCTTATCCTGAATGATCTAGTCGACAACAATAATGACATCGAGTCCCCAAAAGGGTAAAATCCAATACGTTGCTCAATGACATCCTCAAGAACGACCTGGCTCCGATACCAAATGATAGAGTAGCGCAAATTCAAATAAAGACAAAAACAAAACAAACCAAAATAAAGAACAAATCTAAAAATTCAGATTTGCTTATGGTGGTGGCGTCAATGGAGGAAGCTTGAATATGTGGAGATGGTGTGATGAATTGATAGTTGTCCTCGGCACCCTCTTAGACGTAATTATCTAAGCAAGCAACCTCAAGCGGCTCTAACCCACCCTCCTAGATGCAATTACCTAGGCAAGAAGAGTGTGAAGAAACCCTCACAAGAACTCGATGATCCTATATTGAAGATGGCTTCTAGACAAGTTTACCGAACACTTGCAAACTCAAAGAATACTAAAATCTCCAAAGAGAGCTTTTTATTAATCAATGAAATCTCTCAAACAAAGAAGAAAGCATCATCCTTTTATAGATGAAGGATGGCTTTAACCTAAAGCTAATAATGAATAAAATAAACAAACAAATCTGGTCCATTAAATTGGACTTGATCTAACGGCTTGGGAGAAGGGTGGCTGGTTCCTAAAGTACATAAAACCCTAAAAACATAATTTAAATGCTAATAATTAGGTTGAGTTAAGTTTAATTCGTCCAAAGCCTTATATGTTAGCTTTTGGGCTGAATTTTACAAAATCTCGTAATAATCCCGTATCCAGTTTTCTGCATGCGCAGTCTTCAGTAAATTGGACGTATCTTGAGTTCCCAATCTCCGATTGACGCGTTTCAAGATGCGTTGGAAAGGTAACTGAATGATGGATAATTTGTTAGGAGACAACTCGACCCAGAAAGGCCTGGATCCCATCCGAAAACTCGTCGCAAGTTAGCTGACTTTCCAGACTTCACAAACAGATTCAGTTTCTTGTCCAAGATGCATCATTTTTTACTTCCTATGCGTGCATTGTTTTGGCCATTATTGTTTGCATCGAACAAATTCAGCTTCTTGTCCAATATGTGTAATTTAACCCCGCTCATGCATGTATCAAATGGCTTAATGATGGTGGGGAATTGAAGGTGACCAAGTAGGTACTCGTACCATTTTCCATCAGTAGATACAAGGACGAGGTCCTATATGATGTTGTACCCATGCACGCCAGCCACTTACTTTTGGGAAGGCCTTGGCAGTTCGATCGAAGAGTGAATCATGACAGATATAGCAATCGATACTCATTCACTTTTGAAGGAAGAAAGCACACACCCTTTATCACCACAGCAAGTACATGATGATCAAATGCATTTGAAAAAGAGTTTCCAAGGATTAAAGGAGAAAGAATAGAAAATGAGAGGAAAATTGAGGGAGATAATGAGAAAAAAATAGTAAGTACTAATAAAAGCGGGCACGAAAAGAGTGAAATTGAAAGCGGGGGAGAGAAGCTTAAAATGAGCATATATGCGAGGGGTAGTGAAATTAAAAAATGTATTTTGGCGAGGCAAACACTTGTGCTTTGTACAAGGAGAATTTTTTGAACACTAACAAACTCGATGCAACATTGCCTTCTTCTATTGTTTCTCTTTTGCAGGATTTTGAAGATGTTTTACCGACGAGATTCTAGGAGGTTTACCACCTATTCGTGGCATAGAACATCAAATCAATTTTGTGCCTGGTGCTACATTACCCAATTGACCAGCATATAGGAGTAACCCTGAGGAAACAAAAGAGTTACAACGACAAGTACAAGAATTGATGGAAAAAGGCTATATTCGAGAGAGCTTAAGCCCATGTGTCGTTCTTGTACTATTAGTACCCAAGAAAGATGGGTCATGGCGCATGTGTGTGGATTGTTGAGCAATCAATCAGATCACAATCAAATATCGACATCCTATACCACTCCTGGATGAATGTTGGATGAATTGAGTGATTCCATTGTGTTTTCAAAGATCGATATTAAAATAGATATCACCAAATCAGGATGAGAGAAGGTGATGAATGGAAGACATCGTTCAAACCAAAACAAGGTTTGTATGAGTGGACTGTGATGCCTTTCAATTTAATAAATGCACCTAGCACGTTTATGAGATTGATGAATCACGTCCTACGGTATTATATTGGTAAGTTTTGCGTTGTTTATTTTGACGACATTCTCATATACAGTCGTTCTTTGGACAACCATGAAATACATCTCAGGTTTGTTTTAAATACACTTCGAAAGGAAAAACTGTATGCTAACTTAAAAAATGTGTTTTCTGTACAAGCAAACTTGTGTTTCTAGAATTTGTACTGAGTTCTTAAGGCTTGGAGGTTGATCATGAGAAGGTAAAAGCAATTGAAGAGTGGCCGACGCCTACAAGCATTAGCCAGGTAAGGAGCTTTCATTGATTTGCCAGTTTCTATCGAAAATTCATTCCTAATTTTAGTACCATTGATTCTCCTTTAACTAACGTGATTAAAAAGAATGCATGTTTTTTTGGAATATTGAGCAAGAACAAGCTTTTAATCAGATTAAGAAGTGCTTAACAAAGGCATCATTGCGTTCCTTACCAAACTTTGATAAAACATTCGAGATCGAGTGTGATGCTTCAGGTGTAGGAATCAGTGTTGTTTTATCATAAGAGTGACGTCTAGTTGCATATTTTAGCGAGAAACTAAATGGGGCATGATACGAAAGCTAGGATCCAAGAATTACCTCAAAATCTAGGAACCCTCTAAATCACAATTAATCTAGCAAACTCGGTAATATGATCTGAGAAAACCCCCAAACTCCACGTTCAACAAACCGATAATAAAGCATGATCTTGATGTAAAAACGAGATAGGATGAATTTAACGGTGGCGGTGTTGGATAGATTTGTTCTTGGCACCCTCCTAATCGCAATTGAATAGGCAAACACCTGCAAACGGCACGAATCTCTCCGATGAATGGATGATGACGAGATAGATGTTGTAGGATATTTTGTCCTCGGCACCCTCTTAGACGCGATTATGTAAGCAAGCAACCTCAAGCGGCTCTAACTCACCCTCCTAGATGCAATTACCTAGGCAAGCAAGAGTGTGAAGATGATCTCCATTACAAGAACTTGACGAACTTACGTTGAAGAAGACTTCTGATACGAAAAATAACAAGGCAAATCTATCTACCTTGAAAATAAAATGGCCCAAAGCCAAAGGTTTTTGCAACTCATAAATTCATGATGATGTTCTTATTAGTGAAGCAAATATGCCTTTAAATAGGCTACAAATGAAGAGTTCAACTTAAATTAGGAAAAGTAAAGATAATAATAAAATAAATAAACATATTTTATCTAACATAAAAAACTAATAAATAAATAATAAATCTAATCCTAAATCATCTAAATATCTTCATAAAGAATCCTAGATTAAACTTAAGTACAAATAATCAATAAAATTATTGAAAATTCGTAATAAATAATATTTCCCGTGATAAAACCGTATAGAGATTTCTGCTCGAACAACCTTCACTAAAATGGACATAACTTGAGCTCCCGATGTCGGATTGATGCGTTGGAAAGCTAAGAGACAGACGAATATGTTTGAAGAAGACATGTAGACTCAGAAGTGCCCGGATCCCATCCGAAAATTTGATGCAAGTCGGCTGAAATTCCAGACTTATAAAACAGCTTCAACTCTTTGGCTACAATGCATCATTTTAGCCCCCCATACATGTATCATTCTCCATTTGAAGTAGTTTATGGTTTTAACCCCTTAACTACATTAGACCTTGTTCCTTTACCTATTAATAATATTAGCAGCTTAGATGGCGAAAAGAAAGCGGAGTTAGTTAAATCCATTCACACTAAGGCAAAGAAAAGAATGGAAAAACATATGAAAATATTGCTGCCAAAGTCAACAAAGGCCGACGCCAAGTTGTCTTTGAACTAGGAGATTGGGTTTGGTTGCACATGCGTAAAGAAAGATTTCCGAACCATAGGAAATCCAAATTGGATCCACGAGGAGATGGACCATTCCAAGTCCTTGAAAGGATCAACAACAATGCATACCAAATTGATCTACCAGGTGAGTATAATGTGAGTACAACTTTTAATGTTTCTGATCTTTCTCCCTTTGATGTTTCACAGATTCGTGGACGAATCCTTTTGAGGAGGGAGGGGATGATACATGTACCACAAGGCAATTCCAAGGACAAGATGGACTTACTTTTCCACTTGGCCCAATAACCCGAGCCAAGTCTAAGCTAATCAAGGACAAGCTAAATTCAACCGTCCAAGTATTCGTGAGCCAAGGATTACAAGCTGCCATGAAGAAAGAAGAATTTCTTGAAGGAAGTCCACACTTAACATCCTTCAAGAATAATTGGGTCACAAAAACTCATCTTGCTGCACCTTTGGAGATGGATATCCATGAGCCTTTAGATGTCCATTAATTAGCCCTTTTTATTGTAATTAAACCCAATACTTGTTACTATAAAAGATTGGGGCAGATTTTTATTTTTAGCCCAAATTAGGATTTACAAGTGTTTTTAGGCCTAGTTAGCTTTTTAAACAGCCCACACATGCCTCCTTGCCCAAGAACCAATTTCTTATCGTCTAAACCAGCCCAAATACCCTTAAATTCGTCCAAATAAAATGGCCCAAAGCCAAAGGTTTTTGCAACTCATAAATTCATGATGATGTTCTTATTAGTGAAGCAAATATGCCTTTAAATAGGCTACAAATGAAGAGTTCAACTTAAATTAGGAAAAGTAAAGATAATAATAAAATAAATAAACATATTTTATCTAACATAAAAAACTAATAAATAAATAACAAATCTAATCCTAAATCATCTAAATATCTTCATAAAGAATCCTAGATTAAACTTAAGTACAAATAATCAATAAAATTATTGAAAATGCGTAATAAATAATATTTCCTGTGATAAAACCGTATAGAGATTTCTGCTCGAACAACCTTCACTAAAATGGACATAACTTGAGCTCCCGATGTCGGATTGATGCGTTGGAAAGCTAAGAGACAGACGAATATGTTTGAAGAAGACATGTAGACTCGGAAGTGCCCGAATCCCATCCGAAAATTCGATGCAAGTCGGCTGAAATTCCAGACTTATAAAACAGCTTCAACTCTTTGACTACAATGCATCATTTTAGCCCCCCATACATGTATCAGGGCAACCTTGAACTATCCAACATACGACAAGGAAATGTATGCTTTGACCAGGGCCTTAGAAAAATGGCAACATTACCTATGGTCGAAGGAATTTGTTGTGCATACGGACCATGAGTCATTCAAACATATCAAGTGATGCGATCTCTTCTTGGAATTTACGGAGATGCTTGAATTGCCCAATCGTAAATGAAGTAACTTTGTGTTATAAGACTTGCAACGGTTTTCGAATGGTTTAAAGGGTGATGATGTGTAACGATATAGAAAGTGATGAGAATAAGATTCTAAAATTTTAGAAGGTTAATATGTTCGATGGTGGTGGTAGAATTGGATGATGAAAGGTGGGAGGTAGTTTAGGACTTGAGGATTGAACCAATACTAAAAAGTGTGACCCAAACCCTATAATGGTCTCTAAACAAAATAAAATCTTAACCCACTAGTTAAGTAAAACTAGGAACCAATGATATCAAGGTTTGATTCAACAAGCAGAACTTAAAGGATCGATACTCAAAAGAACGAAAGAGATAAAACTCTCAATTTTTCTTGAAATCAAAGTGTGTCTTATAATGTGAATGTAAGCAAGCATGTCAATTTCCATGTGAATGTAAGCAAGCATGTCAATTTCCATGTGAACGTAAGCAAGCACCTCAACCAAGCATCTCAAGCAAGCACCTCTCTAGAATTGCTATCCATTCTGAATGTAAGCAAGCATGTCAATTTCCATGTGAATGTAAGCAAGCACCTCAAGCAAGCATCTCAAGCAAGCACCTCTCTAGAATTGCCGTCCATTGTGAACTTAAGCAATCATGTCAATTTCCATGTGAACATAAGCAAGCATGTCAATTTCCATGTGAATGTAAGCAAACATCTCAAGCAAGCACCTTTCCAATAGTCATAATTCTCTGAATCACCCTAAGGATGTGTCTATTCATTGTCCATGCATAACACCTGCAAATACGAGAAATATGATCAGAAATAAAGCAAGGTAATATGATGCATGCTAAATATAATAAATATATGGTATGTGATTCAACGAACTCTGGCGCTGTAAAATAAACAATAAACAGCATAATAGAAAACATGTGCATACTAAAACTAATAATCAAATGGAACATATGCATCAGAAATAAACTTGCACGTTGCATGGACTCCCTTTCATGTTGCAGGGCATTGATTCAACTTCGGCAGCTTCAATAATCTCCCATGCATGATTGCACTTGTTGCTGACCGCATCACTAAATTTCTTGCCCTTGCACGAGTAATGGGGCCTAAGGGAAATTCCTTCGGGTCCAATGGTGGTGGTGACGCGTGTTTGTAAAAGAATGAAGCTGCTCACTAAGTTTACACTACTATTGCTATCGATGATAAAAGAACATTTTTTACCTTGTATTCATGACTGAAAGATATTTATTTGTATAGCATGATGATACATGTATGGGGGGCTAAAATGATGCATTGTAGCCAAAGAGTTGAAGCTGTTTTATAAGTCTGGAATTTGAGCCGACTTGCATCGAATTTTTGGATGGGATCTGGGCACTTCTGAGTCTACATGTCTTCTTCAAACATATTCGTATGTCTCTTAGCTTTCCAACGCATCTTGAAACGCATCAATTCGATGTCGGGAGCTCAAGTTATGTCCATTTTAGTGAAGACTATGCAAGCAGAAATCTCTATACGGATTTATTACGGGAAATATTATTTATTACGAATTTTCAATAATTTTATTGATTATTTGTACTTAAATTTAATCTAGGATTCTTTATGAAGATATTTAGATGATTTAGGATTAGATTTGTTATTTATTTATTAGTTTTATAGGTTAGATAAAATATGTTTATTTATTTTATTATTATCTTTACTTTTCCTAATTTAAGTTGAACTTTTCATTTGTAGCCTATTTAAAGGCATATTTGCTTCACTAATAAGAACAACATCCTGAGTTTATGAGTTGCAAAAACCTTTGGCCATGAGCCATTTTATTTTCAAGGTAGATAGATTTGCCTTGTTATTTTTTGTATGAGAAGTCTTCTTCAACGTAAGTTCGTCAAGTTCTTGTAATGGAGATCATCTTCACACTATTGCTTGCCTAGGTATTTGCATCTAGGAGGGTGAGTTAGAGCCGCTTGAGGTTGCTTGCTTAGATAATCGCGGCTAAGAGGGTGCCGAGGACAAAATATCCTACAACATCTATCTCGTCATCATCCATTCATCAGAGAGATTCGTGCCATTTGCAGGTGTTTGCCTATTCAATTGCGATTAGGAGGGTGCCAAGGACAAATCTATCCAACACCGCCACCATCAAATTCATCCTATCTCGTTTTCTACATCAAGATCATGCTTTATTATCGGTTTGCTGAACGTGGAGTTTAGGGTTTTCTCGGATCATATTAGTGAGTTTGCTAGATTAATTGTGATCTAGAGGGTTCCTAAATTTTGAGGTAATTCTTGGATCCTAACTTCCGTATCAAGTGGTATCAGAGCGACCCTTTGACTACCCGATTTCACGCTGAGTGCCCATGAGTAGGGTAGGTAGGGTGGACAATTATGACAAGGTGGCCCATCACGAGAGCGGAAGCTCGTGACGAGGGCGTCACGAGGTTGAGTGGGGGAGAATGTCACGCCTGATAAGAGGCGGGGTCATTAATCCCACATTGGAAAGAAAAAGGGAGGTCTTGGGATATAAATACGGTGGCGCTGCACATCCTATCAGACATGTCTTTTGGGAAGAGAGTAATGGCCCCGTGACAAGTGGTATCAGAGCCAGGTTTCGATCCTGGGACCTGTGGCTTCCGTATCAATTGGTAATCACAGCCTTGGTTTAGGTGTTTGAAACAATTATCTTTTACTGTTGTTTTAGTAGTTGAGAAAAAAAGAAAAAAATATATAATTCTCTATATAGATCCTAGTTTTAATATTTCATTCTTGAAGACATCTCAAGAGACTTGAAGGTTGTGATCAACAAATCTTAAGATACGGGACGAATCGTTTTCAACCAGGGGAGAATGATACATGTATGGGGGGCTAAAATGATGCATTGTAGCCAAAGAGTTGAAGCTGTTTTATAAGTCTAGAATTTGAGCCGACTTGCATCGAATTTTCGGATGGGATCTGGGCACTTCTGAGTCTACATGTCTTCTTCAAACATATTCGTATGTCTCTTAGCTTTCCAACGCATCAATTCGACGTCGGGAGCTCAAGTTATGTCCGTTTTAGTGAAGACTATGCGAGCAGAAATCTCTATACGGATTTATTACGGGAAATATTATTTATTACGAATTTTCAATAATTTTATTGATTATTTGTACTTAAATTTAATCTAGGATTCTTTATGAAGATATTTAGATGATTTAGGATTAGATTTGTTATTTATTTATTAGTTTTATAGGTTAGATAAAATATATTTATTTATTTTATTATTATCTTTACTTTTCCTAATTTAAGTTGAACTCTTCATTTGTAGCCTATTTAAAGGCATATTTGCTTCACTAATAAGAACAACATCCTGAGTTTATGAGTTGCAAAAACCTTTGGCCATGGGCCATTTTATTTTCAAGGTAGATAGATTTGCCTTGTTATTTTTCGAATCAGAAGTCTTCTTCAACGTAAGTTCGTCAAGTTCTTGTAATGGAGATCATCTCCACACTCTTGCTTGCCTAGGTAATTGCATCTAGGAGGGTGGGTTAGAGCCGCTTGAGGTTGCTTGCTTAGATAATCGCGTCTAAGAGGGTGCCAAGGACAAAATATCCTACAACATCTATCTCGTCATCATCCATTCATCGGAGAGATTCGTGCCGTTTGCAGGTGTTTGCCTATTCAATTGCGATTAGGAGGGTGCCAAGGACAAATCTATCCAACACCGCCACCATCAAATTCATCCTATCTCGGTTTCTACATCAAGATCATGCTTTATTATCGGTTTGCTGAACGTGGAGTTTGGGGTTTTCTCGGATCATATTAGTGAGTTTGCTAGATTAATTGTGATCTAGAGGGTTCCTAGATTTTGAGGTAATTCTTGGATCCTAGCTTCCGTATCACATGACGCGTGTTTATAAAAGAATAAAACATCCTAATTGCTTTAAGAATCCAAAGAAAAGGTTAGACACCAAAAGAAGAGTATGCAACTTTTAGTCCGACTAACACAAAGAAACAAGAAGGTGTTATAAGATGTATAAGAAGCAATAAAATGTAAAACAAACGAAAAATAATGGTTAGAAATGAAAAGAAAAACAGAAAACCCGAAAAACCCTAAAATTTGCAGCAACTTGATCCACTTTGTTCAAGGTGTTCTCGAAGTCAAAAAATTCTGAAATTTTATGTGGTGACTCCTCCAATGGTGTAGATCTGATATGAAAATTTTCAACTTAAAATTCACTCATTTGATTTTGGCAAATATTCCCTTTTTCTCGAATTTTCACCCCCAAAACATCAAAATTTTGCCCAAGAATCGACCCAAATCTGATACCAAATGATAGAGTTGAACAATTGTAGATTTGGAAGCCTTCAATCAAGTTGCTGCAAAAACTAGAAGCTCTAGACTCAATCAACAAGTTGTGAACAGATCTGAAAATTCAAGAGAATTGAGAAGGGATTTTCTTGAAATTTTCAGATTCAAGGCTGGAAATTTAAAGAAACTAAGGTAAGGTGAAAGATTAGAAGATGAATAATAAGATTATAGTTAAAAAGATTGAAAATGATAAAGAAAAGGATAGGTAAAACAAATCTAAAATTTCCAACTTTGTTTATGGATTATGGATTATGGTGTAGAGGTAGTAGATGAAGATGGATTGGCGAAATAGAAGTTGATGTCCTCGGCACCCTCTTGATCGCAAGTAACCAAGCAAGCAACCTCCAGCGGCTCTAACCCACTCTCTTAGATGCAATTACCTAGGCAAGCAGGAGTGTGAAGATGATCTCTGATATGCTCCAACTCTCCAAATGATGTTGTTGAGAGAAGCTTGATTGTTCCCGACCATGAATGCAAGCAAGCCTTGTAATCCGAATGCTTTAAGATGATGGAAATGATGGATAGTTGATGATAGTTTAGGGTGCGGAAGCGATGGATGCGTGATGTGTAGCAAATGGATGTGATACGAGCATGAGAGGGGTCAAAATAATAATCTTGGAAAAGAGGTTGAAACTGCTTTGCAAAGTCAGAAAAATCAGTCAACTTGCGAAGCATTTGGATGGGATCCAGGCATTTATGGGTTAACATGTCTTCTTAAAACTTGTCCAGCTGTCAATTAGCTTTCCAACGCACCTTGAAACGCCTCAATCGGACATCTGGATCTCAAGATACGTATATTTTAGCGAAGACAGAGCATGCAGAAATACCTATACGGGATTAAAACGGGATTTTTTGGATAATTACGAATTTTCAAGATTTTATTTGATTGTTTGTAATTTAAATCAATATAGAATTCTGCAATATCTATTAGGATTAGATTTATTTAATTAGGATTTTTTTCGCATTTATTTATTATTAGAAGTTACTTATCTAATTAGGAGATTAGATTTTAGCATTTATTTATTGTATTTAATTCCTAAGTTTAATAGGATTAGAACTTCTCCATGGCCTATATAAAGGAGGCTTCACCCACATTGTAATTCAGATTTGAGTGATTAAATAAAATTCTCTTTTGAGTTCCAACTTGCAAGAACATTATCTTCTGTTTTAGATGCAAATCGATTTTCAAGTTCTCAGGGATTTATTGTTGAGGATCTTCACACTCCTGCTTGCCCATACAATCGCGTTTGGGAGCATGGGTTAGAGCCGCTTGAGGTTGCTTGCTTAGATAATTGTGTCTAAGAGGGTGCCGAGGACAACTATTAATTCATCACGCCATCTCCACATATTCAAGCTTCCTCCATTGACGCCACCACCATAAGCAAATCTGAATTTTCAAATTTGTTCTTTATTTTGTTTTTCTCTTTATTCGGATTTGTGCTACTCTATCATTTGGTATCGGATTCAGGTCGTTCTTGAGGATGTCATTGAGCAACGTATTGGATTTTACCCTTTTGGGGAATCGATGTCATTATTGTTGTCGACTAGATAATTTAGGGTATGATTGTCCAGATAAGTTTTATTTTCAAGACAAAAAATTTTGAGAGATATGTTGTCTGAATTCATATATTCTAATGATATAGAAATCCGTGATCCGGAGCATGATCAAGAAATTTGTTCTTCTAAAGAACATGAGGAAGACGATACCATCGAGAGTTTAACCTTGCCTATTGATGAGGAAGAAATTATAAGTAGTGTGTTTGTTTCCAGTGACGAACCTACTATACCGATTCAAGATGATCATCAAATGACAAACTCCGACGAAGGTACCTTACAATCAAATGGTATCATTGAATGTCTTCAGAATTCTATTTATGCTTATTCCTCTTTTAGCATTAATAACAATTTTGAAGATGATAATGAGTTACTTTGCGACCAAAAGAACAATCGTGATGATCCCAATGAGAAGGAATTTGTAAATTACATTGCAAAAAGAGACTGCAAAAGGATCCTTCAAGACGTCTTCTCTTCCATGGTACTTTGATGAAATTCCTCCATTTACCGGTTTAGATTCGAGGGCGAATCTTTTTGAGGAGTGGGGGGATGATACGAGCATGAGAGGTGTCAAAATAATCATCTTGGAAAAGAAGTTGAAACTGATTTGCAAGTCAGAAACATCAGTCAACTTGCGAAGCAGTTTTGGATAGGATCTAGGCATTTATGGGTTAACATGTCTCTTAAAACTTGTCCAACTACCAATTATCTTTTCAACGCATCTTGAAACGCCTCAATCGGACATCTGGATCTCAAGATATGTCTATTTTAGCGAAGATAGCGCATGCAGAAATACCTATACGGGATTTTTGGATAATTACGAATTTTCAAAATTTTATTTGATTATTTATAATTTAAATCAATATAGAATTATGCAATATCTATTAAGATCAGATTTATTTAATTAGGATTTTTTAGCATTTATTTATTAATAGAAGTTACTTATCTAATTAGGAGATTAGATTTTAGCATTTATTTATTGTATTTAATTCCTAAGTTTAGTAGGATTAGAACTTCTCCATGGCCTATATAAAGGTGGCTTCACCCACATTGTAATTCAGATTTGAATGATTAAATAAAATTCTCTTTTGAGTTCCAACTTGCAAGAACATTATCTTGTGTTTTAGAAGCAAATCGATTTTCAAGTTCTCCAGGATTTGTTGTTGAGGATCTTCACACTCCTGCTTGCCCATACAAATGCGTTTGGGAGGGTGGGTTAGAGCCGATTGAGGTTGATTGCTTAGATAATTGTGTCCAAGAGGGTGCCGAGGACAACTATCAATTCATCATGCCATCTCCACATATTCAAGCTTCCTCCATTGACTATATAACGATAGTGAAATGGAATGGAAATGGGTAATTCAATGGATTCAAAGAAAGAAACTATACTAAAATGATGTGATCTCGTCTTGGAATTTACTTAGATGCATGATTTGCATGATTGTAAATGAAGTAACTTTGTGTTGTAAAACTTGCAATGGTTTTGGATGATTTAAAGGGTGATGGTGTGTAACGATATAGAAAGTGATGAGAATAAGATTCTGAAATTTTAGAAGGTTAATGTGTTCGATGGTGGAGGTAGAATTGTATTATGGAAGATGGGAGGTAGATTAGGACTTAGGATTGAACCAACACTAAAAGTGTGACCAGAACCCTATAACAGTGTCCAAACAAAATAAGGATCTTGGCCCACTAGTTAAGTTGAACTAGGAACCCAAGATATCAAAGTTTGATTCAACAAGTAGAACTTGAAGGATCGATAAAGTTCTCAAAAGAACGAAAGAGATAAAACTCTCAATTGTTTTCTTGAAATCAAAGTGTGCCTTACAATTGAAAAACCAGCCTCTATTTATAGGCTTTACAAAATGAAGTGATCAGCCAACATTCCTAGGGAGGTGTGAAGGGATAATTAATAAAAAAGAAGCCTTCCAATGTGTGCCTTTGCCTTCCAATGTAATCATAAGCAAGCATGTCCATTTCCATGTGAACAATGGACATAAGCAAGCATGTCCATTTCCATGTGAACATAAGCAAGCATCTCAAGCAAGCACCTCTCTAGAATGGTCGTCCATTGTGAACGTAAGCAAGCATCTCAATTTCCATGTGAACGTAAGCAAGCATCTCAAGCAAGCACCTCTCTAGAATTGTCGTCCATTGTGAACGTAAGCAAGCATGTCAATTTCCATGTGAACGTAAGCAAGCACCTCCAAAGCAAGCAAGCATCTCAACCAAGCACCTCTCCAATAGACATAATTCTCTTAATCACCCTAATGATGTGTCTATTCATTGTCCTTGCATAACACATGTAAATACGAGAAATGATCAGAAATAAAGCAAGGTAATATGATGCATGCTAAATATAATAAATATATGGTATATGATTCAACAAACTCTAGTTCTGTAAAATAAACAATATCAGCATAATAGAAAACATATGCATGCTAAAACTATAATAACCAAATGGAACATATGTATCAGAAATAAACATGCAACACGTTGCATGGACTCTCTTTCACGTTGCATGAATCTTCCACGTTGCTTCAACTTCAGCAGCTTCAATAATCATCCATGCATGATTGCACTTGTTGCTGATTGCATCTCTAATTTTCCTTGCCCTTGCATGAGTAATGGGGCCTAAGGGAAATTCCTCCGGGTCCAATTGTGGTGGTGACGCCATGATCTCATAATAAAAAGTATAATCCCGTTTCATAGGAGAATGACTTTGAGGGTGGTAAGGGACTTGGACCCTTTGGTTATATAAACCAAGAATCCAAAGTATAGATGGAAGGATAGGAGACGCCACAAGCAAAGCTTGATAAGTCGATAAAGTTCTAAAAAGAACAAGTTTGAGAGAAAACCTCACAATCAAGAAAAGTATGGGCAGATCTGAAAATTCAAGAGAAAATAGAAGGGCTTTTCTTGAAAATTTCAGATTCGATGCTGGAAAATTAAAGAAAGAAAGACAAGATGAAGGATTATATGATAAGAAATAAGAATATAAAAAAAGATTGAGAGAGAGATAAGTAAACCAAATCTGAAAATTCTAGCTTTGTTTATGGAATTATGGAAGATGGTGTGAAGGTTGAAGATGAAAATGGCTTGTAAATTGTTGATATTGTTTTGTCCTCGGTACCCTCTTAGACTCCATTATCTAAGCAAGCAACCACAAACGGCTCTAACCCATCCTCCTAGACGCGATTATCTAGGCAAGCAAGAGTGTGAAGATGATCTCCCTCACAAGAACTCGTCGAACTTAGGTTGAAGAAGACTTCGAAGGCACAAGTAATCAGCACTTGCAAAAACAAGCTCACTAAATATTTCATAAATCAAAGAAAATCTGTCTTACAATGATGGAGGCTTCATCCTTTTATAGGTGAAGGATAGACAAAGTAATTTAACTTCTACTAAAACAAAGAAAACCTAATCTAATTAAAATAATAATAAAATAACAGCCTTTAAACTCCTTGTGCTTGTGTGGCAAGGGATATGGTGATAAGCTGATAAGGGCTGGTTGCTTGGGCAGCAAGTAAGCTTGATGAAGGCTGGTTTGCTTGGGCATCAAGTAATGGGCTGATAAGAGCTGTTTTGATTGGGCAGCAAGTAAAAGTTGATAGGGCCTTTATTTGGACGAATTTGAGGGTATTTGGGCTGGTTTAGATGATAAGAAATTGGTTCTTGGGCAAGGAGGCATGTGTGGGCTGTTTTAAAAGATAACTAGGCCTAAAAACACTTGTAAATCCTAATTTGGGCTAAAAATAAAAATCTGACCCAATCTTTTATAGTAACAAGTATTGGGTCTAATTACAATAAAAAGGGCTAATTAATGGACATCTAAAGTCTCATGGATATCCATCTCCAAAGGTGCAGCAAGTTGAGTTTTTGTGACCCAATTATTCTTGAAGGATGTTAAGTGTGGACTTCCTTCAAGAAATTCTTCTTTCTTCATGGCAGCTTGTAATCCTTTACTCACGAATCCTTGGACGGTCGAATTCAGCTTGTCCTTGATTAGCTTAGACTTGGCTCGGGTTATTGGGCCAAGTGGAAAAGTAAGTCCATCTTGTCCTTGGAATTGCCTTGTGGTACATGTATCAAATAGTGTGAAGATGATCTCCCTCACAAGAACTCATCGAACTTATGTTGAAGAAGACTTCGAAGGCACAAGTAATCAGCACTTGCAAAAACAAACTCACTAAATATTTCATAAATTAAAAGAAATCTGAAAACAAAGAAGAGAGCATCATCCTTTTATAGATGAAGGATGGCTTTAACCTAGAGCTAAGAATGAATAATATAAACAAACAAACAAATCTGGTCCATTAAATTGGATTTGATCTAACGGCTTAAGAGAAGGGTGGCTGGTTCCTAAAGTATACAAAACCCTAAAAACATCAATTTAAATGATAATAAATATATTGGGCTAAGTTTAATTCGTCCAAAGCCTTATATGTTAGCTTTTGGGCTGAATTTTACAAAATCTCGTATCCAGGTTTCTACATCCGCAGTCTTCAGTAAATTGGACGTATCTTGAGTTATTGATGTCCGATTGACACGTTTCAAGATGCGTCGGAAAGGTAACTGAATGAAGGGCAATTTGTTAGAAGAAAACTTGACTCAGAAATGCCCGGATACCATCTGAAAACTCGTCGCAAGTTGGCTGACTTTCAAGACTTCACAAACAGATTCAGTTTCTTGTCCAAGATGCATCGTTTTTGACCTCTTATGCATGCATTGTTTTTGCCTTATTGTTTGCATCGAACAAATTCAACTTATTGTCCAATATGAGTAATTTAACCCCGCTCTTGCATGTATCACGCTTACTTTTGGGGAGGCCTTGGCAGTTCGATCGAAGAGTGAATCATGACGGATATAGCAATCGATACTCATTCATTTTTGAAGGAAGGAAGCACAGCTAACCCCTTTATCACCGCAGCAAGTACATGATGATCAATTGCATTTGAAAAAGAGTTTCCAAGGATTAAAAGAGAGAAACAGAAAATGAGAGGAAAATGAGTGAGAGAATGAGAGAAAAATAGTAAGTACTAGTAAAAGCAGGAAGGAAAAGAGTGAAATTGAAAGCGAGGGAGAGAAGCTTAAAATGAGCGTATATGCGAGGAGTAGTGAAATTAGAAAATATGTTTTGGTGAGGCAAACACTTCTTGTGCTTTTGTACAAGGAGAATTTTTTGAACACTAACGAACTCGATGCAACATTGCCTTCTTCTATTGTTTCTCTTTTTGTAGATGTTTTACCCAATGAGATTCCAGGAGATTTGCCACCTATTCGTGGCATAGAACACCAAATTGATTTTGTGCCTGGTGCTACATTACCCAATCGACCAGCATATAGGAGTAACCCCGAGGAAACAAAAGAGTTACAACGACAAGTACAACAATTGATGGAAAAAGGCTATATTTGAGAGAGCTTAAGCCCATGTGCCGTTCTTGTACTGTTGGTACCCAAGAAAGATGGGTCATGGCGCATATGTGTGGATTGTCGTGCAATCAATCATATCAAAATCGAATATCGACATCCTATACCACGCCTAGATGATATGTTGGATGAATTGAGTGGTTCCAGTGTGTTTTCAAAGATCGATCTTAAAAGCGGATATCACCAAATCAGGATGAGAGAAGGTAATAAATAGAAGACATCATTCAAAACAAAACAAAGTTTGTATGAGTGGACTGTGATGCCTTTCGGTTTAGCAAATGCACCTAGCACATTTATGAGATTGATGAATCACGTCCTACAACATTATATTGGTAAGTTTTGCATTGTTTATTTTGACGACATTCTCATATACAGTCGTTCTTTGGATTATCCAGTTTCTATCGAAGGTTCATTCCTAATTTTAGTACCATTGTTGTTCCTTTAACTAACGTGATTAAAAAGAATGCAAGTTTCTTTTGTAATATTGAGCAAGAACATGCTTTTAATCAGATTAAGGAGTGCTTAACAAAGGCACCATTGCTTTCCTTACCAAACTTTGATCAAACATTCAAGATCGAGTGCGATGCTTCATGTGTAAGAATCGGCACTGTTTATCACAAGAGGGACATCCAATTGCATATTTTAGCGAGAAACTAAATGGGCCAACCTTGAACTATCCAACATACGACAAGGAAATGTATGCTTTGATTAGGGCCTTGGAAAAATGGCAACATTACCTATGTCGAAGGAATTTGTTGTGCATGCAGACTATGAGTCATTGAAACACATCAAAGGACAACACAAACTCAACAGAAGACACGCCAAATGGGTGGAGTTCCTTGAGTCATTCCCATACGTCATCAAGTACAAGAAGGGAAAAGAGAACATTGTTGCTGATGCCTTATCACAGAGGCATGAGCTTCTTAATTCTCTTGGATCTAAACTTATTGGATTTGCATTTATTAAAGAACTCTATGCTACTGATCACCAGTTTTATAGGCACGATGAGTTCTTATTCAAGGAAAGGAAACTTTGCATTCCTCAAAGTAGTTTGCATGAGGTCTTAGTGAAGGAAGCCCATAGGACATTTCAGAGTTAACAAGATGTTAAACATCCTATAAGAGCATTTGTTTTGGCCAAAAATGAAAAGGGATGTAGAACGAATTTGTGAGCGATGTATCACTTGTAAAAGGGCGAAATCAAGGCTTCAACCTCAAGGGTTGTACATGCCATTACCAATCTTTAAGGAGCCGTGGGTTGACATTTCCATGGACTTTGTTTTAGGACTTCCTAGAACAAAGAATGGCAGAGATTCCATTTTTGTAGTTGTCGATAGGTAAAATGGCGCACTTTATTTCGTGTCATAAAATTGATGATGCTTCCAATATTGCTAATTTGTTTTTAGGGAGATTGTGCATTTACATGGACTTCCGAGGACAATCGTTTTATATCGAGACACGAAGTTTTTGAGTCATTTCTGGAGGTCTTTATGGAGCAGGATTGGGACAAGTTATTGTTCTCTTCAACTTGTCATCTTCAAACTGATGGCCAAACCGAAGTGGTAAATTGAGTACTTTTAACTTTGTTGCGGTCTTTGATTAGCAAGAATCCAAAATCATGGGAAGATAGCTTGCCACATGTGGAATTTGCTTACAACAGATCAGTTCATTCAACCACCAAATTCACACCATTTGAGGTTGTATATGGGTTTAATCCATTGTCTCCTATGGATTTGTTACCTTTGCCCATTGATCAAGCATTAAACCTGGATAGGAAAAACAAGGCTAAATTTGTGAAAAAGCTTCAACAGAAGGTTTGAGAGAGCATTGAGAAAAGAACAAAGCAATATGAACAACAAGCAAATAAAGGGCGAAAGCGAGTCAACTTTAAACCCGTCGATTGGGTTTGGGTGCACTCCAGGAAGGAACGATTTCCAGCACAAAGGAAATCTAAACTCTCACCTAGAGGGGATGGGCCATTTCAAGTGTTGGAGAAGATCAATGATAATGCCTACAAGATAGATCTTCTGGGAGAGTTTGGTGTCAGTGCTACTTTTAACGTTTAGACTTATCTCTTTTTGAGCAATGTAACAATTTGAGGACAAATCGCTCTCAAGAAGGGAAGGATGATGAGATCATGGCATCACCACCACCATTGGACTCGATGGAATTTCCCTTAGGCCCCATTACTTGTACAAGGGCAAGGAAATTTAGAGATGCGGTCAACAACAAGTGCAATCATGCATGGAAGATTATTGAAGCTGCTGAAGTTGAATCAATGCCCTGCATTATGGAAGATTCATGCAACGTGAAAGGGAGTCCATGCAACGTGTTGCATGTTTATTTCTGATGCATATGTTGATACATGCATGAGCGGGGTCAAATTACTAATATTGGACAAGAAGCTGAATTTGTTCGATGCAAACAATAAAAGCCAAAACAGTGCACGCATAGGTGTTCAAAAACGATGCATCTTGGACAAGAAATTGAATCTGTTTGTAAAATCTGGAAAGTCAGCCAACTTGCGACGAGTTTTTGGATGGGATCCAGGCATTTCTGAGTCAAGTTGTCTTCTAACAAATTGTCCGTTATTCAGTTACCTTTCCAACGCATCAATCGGACATCAGTAACTCAAGATACATCCAATTTACTGAAGACTGCGCATGCAGAAAACTGGATACGGGATTATTACGGGATTTTGTAAAATTCAGCCCAAAAGCTTAAATATAAGGCTTTGGACGAATTAAACTTAGCCCAATGTATTTATTATCATTTAAATTGATGTTTTTAGGGTTTTATATACTTTAGGAACTAGCCACCCAGCCCTTATCAGCTTATAACTTGCCTTATCACCCTATTCCTTGCCACACAAGCACAAGGAGTTTAAAGGCTGCTATTTTTTTATTATTTTTAATGAGATTAGGTTTTCCTTATTTTAGTAGAAGTTAAATTACTTTGTCTATCCTTCACCTATAAAAGGATGAAGCCTCCATCATTGTAAGACAGATTTTCTTTGATTTATGAAATATTTAGTGAGTTTGTTTTTGCAAGTGCTGATTACTTGTGCCTTCGAAGTCTTCTTCAACATAAGTTCGATTAGTTCCTGTGAGGGAGATCATCTTCACACTCTTGCTTGCCTAGATAATCGCGTCTAGGAGGGTGGGTTAGAGCCGCTTGAGGTTGCTTGCTTAGATAATTGCGTCTAAGAGGGTGCAGAGGACAAAACTACAACAATATATCGCGAGCCATCTTCACCTTCAACCTTCACACCATCTTCCATAATTCCATAAACAAAGCTGGAATTTTCAGATTTGTTTTACCTTTCTCTTTCGCAATCTTTTTTAATCTTTTTATTTATATTCTTATTTCTTATCATCTAATCCTTCATCTTATCTTTCTTTCTTTAAATTTCCAGCCTTGAATCTGAAAAATTCAAGAAAATCCATTCTCTTTTCTCTTGAATTTTCAGATCTGCCCAAACTTCCTTGATTGAGTCTAGAGCTCCTAGTTCTTGCAACAACTTGATTGAAGGCTTCCAAATCCAAGATTGCGCTACTCTATCATTTGGTATCAGATTTGGGACGATTCTTGGCAAGAATTTTGGCGTTTTTGGGGGGAAAACTCGAAAATTAGGGAAAATTCGTCAAAACCAAATGAGTGAATTTTGGTGCTGAAAATTTCCAGATCAGATCTACACTATTGGAGGAGTCACCACAAAAATTTTCAGAATTTTGGACTTCGGGAACACCTCGAACGAAGTGGATAAAGTTTCAACAAAATTAGGGTTTTCCCCCTACTTTAACCCTATTTTCATTATTTTTTTCTTCAATTTTCGTGAGAAAGCTCATACCTAGCCACCAACCACCATCAAGAATCATCAAGATCGCCATCATCAACCACCACAAGCATCACATTGAAGTGGATTCAACATTGGATTTCTTCCTTTAAGTTGTTTCTGGGTTTTGGGGTTATCATCTTTCTCTACTAATTTTTTTCTACTCTTAGTTTCTTAAGTTCCTTTGTTTTGCTTTTTCTTTCTTCTATTACGCAATTTAACACCTTCTCTTTTCTGGTGTGAGTAGGACTAAAAGTTGCATTACAATCCTTCTTTCTTGCAACTATATTCAATTGGTGTCAAGCCTTTCATTGGACTCCTAGTACAATTAGGACTCATTGTTAGGATTAAACTCCGATTGTAACTTGTTGACTTGTGGTAGGAAGGTCTTTAAAGAGCACGAGATAGGTTTACTTGCCTCGCTAAATATTTATTCCTTAGAGTGTTTAGTGAGATTTCTAGTTTTCTTTTGCTTTTCACCTTTTTAAATCTGAGTGTTTCAGGATGTCAGAAACGAGTAACGACGAAGAACCACTTGACGTGACTCTTCAAGAAGTTTCAGATACTCTCAATAAACTTGAACGGACTGTAACCTCATTGGCAACCAAGCTTGAGCACACTGATACAGTCGTGACCACAATCACTCAAACCATTACGAGATTAGAAGCCACTGCTATCTCAAGCGATACTGATTCGGAAGCCAGGATCCAAGAATTACCTCAAAATCTAGGAACCCTCTAGATCACAATTAATCTAGCAAACTCACTAATATGATCTGAGAAAACCCCAAACTCCAAGTTCAGCAAACCGATAATAAAGCATGATCTTGATGTAGAAAACGAGATAGGATGAATTTGATGGTGGCGGTGTTGGATAGATTTGTCCTTGGCACCCTCCTAATCGCAATTGAACAAGCAAACACCTGCAAACGGCACGAATCTCTCCGATGAATGGATGATGACGAGATAGATGTTGTAGATATTTTGTCCTCGACACCCTCTTAAACGCGATTATCTAAGCAAGCAACCTCAAGCGGCTCTAACCCACCCTCCTAGACGTAATTACCTAGGCAAGCAAGAGTGTGAAGATGATCTATCTACCTTGAAAATAAAATGGCCCATGGCCAAAGGTTTTTGCAACTCATAAATTCATGATGTTGTTCTTATTAGTGAAGCAAATATGCCTTTAAATAGGCTACAAATGAAGAGTTCAACTTAAATTAGGAAAAATAAAGATAATAATAAAATAAATAAACATATTTTATCTAACCTAAAAAACTAATACATAAATAACAAATCTAATCCTAAATCATCTAAATATCTTCATAAAGAATCCTAGATTAAATTTAAGTACAAATATTCAATAAAATTATTGAAAATTCGTAATAAATAATATTTCCCGTAATAAATCCGTATAGAGATTTCTGCTAGCATAGTCTTCACTAAAACGGACATAACTTGAGCTCCCGACATCGAATTGGTACGTTTCAAGATGCGCTGGAAAGCTAAGAGACATACGAATATGTTTGAAGAAGACATGTAGACTCACAAGTGCCCAGATCCCATCCGAAAATTCGATGCAAGTCGGCTGAAATTCCAGACTTATAAAGCAGCTTCAACTCTTTGGCTACAATGCATCATTTTAGCCCCCCATACATGTATCATTCTCCCCCTGTTGAAAACGATTCGTCCGGAATCTTAAGAGTTGTTGATCACAACCTTCAAGTCTCTTGAGATGTCTCCAGGAATGAAATATTAAAACTAGGATCTATATAGAGAATTATATATTTTTTCTTTTTTCTCAACTACTAAAACAACAGTAAAATAATTGTTTCAAACACCTAAACCAAGGCTCTGATTACCAATTGATACGAAAGCCAGGATCCAAGAATTACCTCAAAATCTAGGAACCGTCTAGATCACAATTAATCTAGCAAACTCACTAATATGATCCGAGAAAACCCCAAACTCCAAGTTCAGCAAACCGATAATAAAGCATGATCTTGATGTGGAAAACGAGATAGGATGAATTTGATGGTGGCGGTGTTGGATAGATTTGTCCTTGGCACCCTCCTAATCGCAATTGAATAGGCAAACACCTGCAAACGGCACGAATCTCTCCGATGAATGGATGATGACGAGATAGATATTGTAGTATATTTTGTCCTCGGCACCCTCTTAGATGCGATTATCTAAGCAAGCAACCCCAAGCGGCTCTAACCCACCCTCCTAGATGCAATTACCTAGGCAAACAAGAGTGTGAAGATGATCTCCATTACAAGAACTTGACGAACTTACGTTGAAGAAGACTTCTGATACGAAAAATAACAAGGCATTTCTATCTACCTTGAAAATAAAATGGCCCATGGTCAAAGGTTTTTGCAACTCATAAATTCATGATGTTGTTCTTATTAGTGAAGCAAATATGCCTTTAAATAGGCGACAAATGAAGAGTTCAACTTAAATTAGGAAAAGTAAAGATAATAATAAAATAAATAAACATATTTTATCTAACCTATAAAACTAATAAATAAATAACAAATCTAATCCTAAATCATCTAAATATCTTCATAAAGAATCCTAGATTAAATTTAAGTACAAATAATCAATAAAATTATTGAAAATTCGTAATAAATAATATTTCCCGTAATAAATCTGTATAGAGATTTCTGCTCGCATAGTCTTCACTAAAACGGATATAACTTGATCTCCCGGCGTCGAATTGATGAGTTTCAAGATGCGTTAGAAAGCTAAGAGACATACGAATATGTTTGAAGCAGACATGTAGACTCAGAAGTGCCCAGATCCCATCCGAAAATTCAATGCAAGTCGGCTGAAATTCCAGACTTATAAAACAGCTTCAACTCTTTGGCTACAATGCATCATTTTAGCCCCCCATACATGTATCATTCTCCCCCTGTTGAAAACGATTCGTTCCGAATCTTAAGAGTTGTTGATCACAACCTTCAAGTCTCTTGAGATGTCTCCAGGAATGAAATATTAAAACTAGGATCTATATAGAGAATTATATATTTTTTCTTTTTTCTCAACTACTAAAACAACAGTAAAATAATTTTTCAAACACCTAAACCAAGGCTCTGATTACCAATTGATACGGAAGCCAGGATCCAAGAATTACCTCAAAATCTAGGAACCCTCTAGATCACAATTAATCTAGCAAACTCACTAATATGATCCGAGAAAACCCCAAACTCCAAGTTCAGCAAACCGATAATAAAGCATGATCTTGATGTAGAAAACGAGATAGGATGAATTTGATGGTGGCGGTGTTGGATAGATTTGTCCTTGGCACCCTCCTAATCGCAATTGAATAAGCAAACACCTGCAAACGGCACGAATCTCTCCGATGAATGGATGATGACGAGATAGATGTTGTAGGATATTTTGTCCTCGACACCCTCTTAAACGCGATTATCTAAGCAAGCAACCTCAAGCGGCTCTAACCTACCCTCCTAGACGTAATTACCTAGGCAAGCAAGAGTGTGAAGATGATCTTCATCACAAGAACTTGATGAACTTACGTTGAAGAAGACTTCTGATACAAAAAATAACAAGGCAAATCTATCTACCTTGAAAATAAAATGGCCCATGGCCAAAGGTTTTTGCAACTCATAAATCCATGATGTTGTTCTTATTAATGAAGCAAATATGCCTTTAAATAGGCTACAAATGAAGAGTTCAACTTAAATTAGGAAAAGTAAAGATAATAATAAAATAAATAAACATATTTTATCTAACCTATAAAACTAATAAATAAATAACAAATCTAATCCTAAATCATCTAAATATCTTCATAAAGAATCCTAGATTAAATTTAAGTACAAATAATCAATAAAATTATTGAAAATTCGTAATAAATAATATTTCCCGTAATAAATCCGTATAGAGATTTCTGTTCGCATAGTTTTCACTAAAACGGACATAACTTGAGCTCCCGACGTTGAATTGTTGCGTTTCAAGATGCGCTGGAAAGCTAAGAGACATACGAATATGTTTGAAGAAGATATGTAGACTCAGAAGTGCCCAGATCTCATCCGAAAATTCGATGCAAGTCGGCTGGAATTCCAGACTTATAAAACAGGTTCAACTCTTTGGCTACAATGCATCATTTTAGCCCCCCATACATGTATCAGATACTGAGGAGCCTAAGCGACCAAATCTTGTTCCCATTCAGAATAGACGCCAAAACCCCTTACATAGGCACAATCATCGCATAGATCCGAGACGAGCAACAAACACCTTAGCCAAGCCAAAGATCACTGTACCACCTTTTCAAGGAAGGTATGACCCTGATGCTTATTGTGACTGGGAAAATCGAGTTGATCTTCTATTCGAGCATTATCAATGTCCTGAAGAGGATCAAGTTCCACTGTTGACTCTCGAATTCACTGAATATGCATCCATTTGGTGGTCCCAAATGGTCCACAATCGGTGTCTCAATAGAGAAGCCAAGATAACCTCATGGGGAGAACTTAAAAAAGTCATGCGAGAACGATTTGTTCCCCCATTATATCAATGAGAGATCAAACAAAAGTTACAAAGGATCCGACAAGGCTGCAAAACTGTTGATGAGTATCTCAAAGAAATGAAATCATTGATGCAAAAAGCTGACGTACAAGAGGATGAAGACGATACAATGACTAGGTTTGTTATCGGACTCAATGACAACATTCTTGAGGTACTTGAACTCAAAACCTACTACACCCTTCAAGAGGCATTCCAATTCGCCATGACAATCGAAAAGCGCATCAAAGATCGACAACGATATCGACAGAAGAATTATCACTATGACAGAGGTACCACTCAACCTTTATCTCATTCTAATTCTTCTAAGCCTTTGCTCGACACAAGTAGACCAAAGCAGAAAATTGAAACATCCAAGTCACTAGACAAAACCAAGACAAAAATCCTCATGTTGACGGAAAACACACAAACACTAAAACAAGAGGATAGTGATAATGAACACATTAGACAAGATGACAATGCTTCTAATCCCACATGTGAAGTAACAGGTCCACTTGCTATACTCTCATCACCTCCCCACAAAGAAAGTAAGTGTAATTCTAACCCTTCATTTGATTATTGTCCTATCATTCCGTTAGAAACACTTTCTCCTCTACAGAAATTGTACATTGATGATAATTTTTGTGAGAGGGATATGGGATGTGAGATACAAAAGACTGAGCGTAAAGAGGCCGAGAGTGAAAAAAGTCAAATTAACGGCCCAAATTTGGTGAGTGAAAATACATATGAGGTAAAAGTCACACAAAGTGCAAAAGAAAAAGACAAGAAAAAGAACGCGATGAGTGATTTTGTTTTGACTAATCCTTACAAATGTTGAGTAGTCTTTGTCTTATTTTTTCAGGATTTTGTTGAACCATTGAGAGGAGCTCAATTAGATCACTCCACATACAACAAAGAAGCCTTTTCAATTGAAGTTGATGATTGTTCTCTCATTGCCGATTTAGATTCGAGGATGAATCCTTTTGAGGAGTGGGGGAATGATACATGCATGAGCGGGGTCAAATTACTAATATTGGACAAGAAGCTGAATTTGTTCGATGCAAACAATAAAAGCCAAAACAGTGCATGCATAGGTCAAAAACGATGCATCTTGGACAAGAAATTGAATCTGTTTGTAAAGTCTGGAAAGTCAGCTAACTTGTGACGAGTATTTGGATAGGATCCAGGAATTTCTGAGTCAAGTTGTCTTCTAACGAATTGTCCGTTATTCAGTTACCTTTCCAACGCATCTTGAAAATCATTAATCGGACATCAGGAACGCAAGATACGTCTAATTTTACTGAAGACTGCGCATGAAGAAAACTGGATACGGGATTATTACGGGATTTTGTAAAATTCAGCCCAAAAGCTTAAATATAAGGCTTTGGACGAATTAAACTTAGCCCAATGTATTTATTATCATTTAAATTGATGTTTTTAGGGTTTTATATACTTTAGGAACCAGCCACCCAGCCCTTATCAACTTATAACTTGCCTTATCACCCTATTCCTTGCCACACAAGCACAAGGAGTTTAAAGGCTGTTATTTTTTATTATTTTTAATTAGATTAGGTTTTTCTTGTTTTAGTAGAAGTTAAATTACTTTGTCTATCCTTCACCTATAAAAGGATGAAGCATCCATCATTGTAAGACAGATTTTCTTTGATTTATGAAATATTTAGTGAGTTTGTTTTTGCAAGTGCTGATTACTTGTGCCTTCGAAGTCTTCTTCAACATAAGTTCGACGAGTTCTTGTGGGGAGATCATCTTCACACTCTTGCTTGCCTAGATAATCGCGTCTAGGAGGGTGGGTTAGAGCCTCTTGAGGTTGCTTGCTTAGATAATTGCATCTAAGAGGGTGCCGAGGACAAAACAACAACAATAAATCGCAAGCCATCTTCACCTGCAACCTTCACACCATCTTCCATAATTCCATAAACAAAGCTGAAATTTTCAGTTTTGTTTTACCTTTCTCTTTCGCAATCTTTTTTTATCTTTTTATTTATATTCTTATTTCTTATCATCTAATCCTTCATCTTGTCTTTCTTTCTTTAAATTTTCAGCCTTGAATCTGAAATATTCAAGAAAATCCCTTCTCTTTTCTCTTGAATTTTCAGATCTGCCCAAATTTCCTTGATTGAGTCTAGAGCTCCTAGTTCTTGCAACAACTTGATTAAAGGCTTCCAAATCCAAGATTGTGCTACTCTATCATATGTTCCATTTGATTATTATAGTTTTAATATGCACATGTTTTCTATTATGCTGTTTATTGTTTATTTTTACAGCACTAGAGTTCGCTGAATCATATACCATATATTTATTATATTTAGCATGCATCATATTACCTTACTTTATTTTTAATCATATTTCTCGTATTTATAGGTGTTGTGCAAGGATAATGAATAGACACATCATTAGGGTGATTCAGAGAATTATGACTATTGGAGAGGTGCTTGCTTGAGATGCTTTGCTTGGCTTTGGAGATGCTTGCTTACGTTCACATGGAAATTGACATGCTTGCATACATTCACAATGGACGGCAATTCTAGAGAGGTGATTGCTTGAGATGCTTGCTTACATTCACATGGAAATTGACATGCTAGCTTATGATTACATTGGGCAGCAAAGACACACATTTCAAATTGTTTAAGCAAGCATGTCAATTTCCATGTGAATGTAAGCAAGCATGTCAAGCAATCACCTCTCTAGAATTGCCGTCCATTGTGAATGTATGCAAGCATGTCAATTTCCATGTGAACGTAAGCAAGCATCTCCAAAGCCAAGCAAAGCATCTCAAGCAAGCACCTCTCCAATAGTCATAATTCTCTGAATCACCCTAATGATGTGTCTATTCATTATCCTTGCACAACACCTATAAATACGAGAAATATGATTAAAAATAAAGTAAGGTAATATGATGCATGCTAAATATAATAAATATATGGTATATGATTCAACGAACTCTAGTGCTGTAAAAATAAACAATAAACAGCATAATAGAAAACATGTGCATATTAAAACTATAATAATCAAATGGAACATATGATAGAGTAGCACAATCTTGGATTTGGAAGCCTTTAATCAAGTTGTTGCAAGAACTAGGAGCTCTAGACTCAATCAAGGAAGTTTGGGCAGATCTGAAAATTCAAGAGAAAAAAAAGGGATTTTCTTGAATTTTTCAGATTCAAGGCTGGAAATTTAAAGAAAGAAAGACGAGATGAAGGATTAGATGATAAGAAATAAGAATATAAGTAAAAAGATGAGAAAAGATTAAGAAGAAGATAGGTAAAACAAATCTGAAAATTCCAGCTTTGTTTATGGAATTATGGAAGATGGTGTGAAGGTTGAAGATGAAGATGGCTTGTGAATTGTTGATGTTGTTTTGTCCTCGGCACCCTCTTAGACTCAATTATCTAAGCAAGCAACCTCAAGCGGCTCTAACCTACCCTCCTAGACGCAATTATCTAGGCAAGCAAGAGTGTGAAGATGATCTCCCTCACAAGAACTCGTCGAACTTATGTTGAAGAAGACTTCGAAGGCACAAGTAATCAGCACTTGCAAAAACAAACTCACTAAATATTTCATAAATCAAAGAAAATCTTTCTTACAATGATGGAGGCTTCATCCTTTTATAGGTGAAAGATAGACAAAGTAATTTAACTTCTACTAAAACAAGGAAAACCTAATTCAATTAAAAATAATAAAAAAATAACAGCCTTTAAACTCCTTATGCTTGTGTGGCAAGGAATAGGGTGATAAGGCAAGTGATAAGTTGATAAGGGCTGGGTGGCTGGTTCCTAAAGTATATAAAACCCTAAAAACATCAATTTAAATGATAATAAATACATTGGGCTAAGTTTAATTCGTCCAAAGCCTTATATGTTAGCTTTTGGGCTGAATTTTACAAAATCTCGTAATAATCCCGTATCCAGTTTTCTGCATTCGTAGTCTTCAGTAAATTGGACGTATCTTGAGTTCCTGATGTCCGATTGATGCGTTTCAAGATGTGTTGGAAAGGGAACTGAATGACAGACAATTTGTTAGAAGACAACTTGACTCAGAAATGCCCGGATCCCATCCAAAAACTCGTTGCAAATTGGCTGACTTTCCAGACTTTACAAACAGATTCAATTTCTTGTCCAAGATGCATCGTTTTTGACCTCCTATGCGTGCACTGTTTTGGCTTTTATTGTTTGCATCGAACAAATTCAGCTTCTTGTCCAATATTAGTAATTTGACCCCGCTCATGCATGTATCATTCCCCCACTCCTCAAAAGGATTCGTCCTCGAATCTAAATCGGCAATGAGAGAACAATCATCAACTTCAATTGACAAGGCTTCTTTGTTGTATGTAGAGTGATCTAATTGAGCTCCTCTCAATGGTTCAACAAAATCCTGAAAAAATAAGACAGCACTACTCGAACATTTGTAAGGATTAGTCAAAACAAAATCACTCATCGCGTTCTTTTTCTTGTCTTTTTCTTTTGCACTTTGTGTGACTTTTACCTCATATGTATTTTCACTCACCAAATTTGGGCCGTTAATTTGACTTTTTTCACTCTCGGCCTCTTTACGCTCAGTCTTTTGTATCTCACATCCCATATCCCTCTCACAAAAATTATCATCAATGTACAATTTCTGTAGAGGAGAAAGTGTTTCTAACGGAATGATAGGACAATAATCAAATGAAGGGTTAGAATTACACTTACTTTCTTTGTGGGGAGGTGATGAGAGTATAGCAAGTGGACCTGTTACTTCACATGTGGGATTAGAAGCATTGTCATCTTGTCTAATGTGTTCATTATCACTATCCTCTTGTTTTAGTGTTTGTGTGTTTTCCGTCAACATGAGGATTTTTGTCTTGGTTTTGTCTAGTGACTTGGATGTTTCAATTTTCTGCTTTGGTCTACTTGTGTCGAGCAAAGGCTTAGAAGAATTAGAATGAGATAAAGGTTGAGTGGTACCTCTGTCATAGTGATAATTCTTCTGTCGATATCGTTGTCGATCTTTGATGCGCTTTTCGATTGTCATGGCGAATTGGAATGCCTCTTGAAGGGTGTAGTAGGTTTTGAGTTCAAGTACCTCAAGAATGTTGTCATTGAGTCCGGTAACAAACCTAGTCATTGTATCGTCTTCATCCTCTTGTACGTCAGCTTTTTGCATCAATGATTTCATTTCTTTGAGATACTCATCAACAGTTTTGCAGCCTTGTCGGATCCTTTGTAACTTTTGTTTGATCTCCCGTCGATATAATGGGGGAACGAATCGTTCTCGCATGACTTTTTTAAGTTCTCCCCATGAGGTTATCTTGGCTTCTCCATTGAGACGCCGATTGTGGACCAATTGGGACCACCAAATGGATGCATATTCAGTGAATTCGAGAGTCAACAGTGGAACTTGATCCTCTTTGGGAAATTGATAATGCTCGAATAGAAGATCAACTCGATTTTCCCAGTCACAATATAAGCATCAGGGTCATACCTTCCTTGAAAAGGTGGTTTAGTGATCTTTGGTTTGGCTAATGTGTTTGTTACTCGTCGCGGCTCTGTGCGAGGATTGTGCCTATGTAGGGGGTTTTGGCGTCTATTCTGAATGAGAACAAGATTTGGACGCTTAGGCTCCTCAATATCGCTTGCGATAGCAGTGGTTTCTAATCTCCCAATTGTTTGAGTGATTGCGGTCACGACTGTATCAGTGTGCTCAAGCTTGGTTGCCAATGAGGTTACAGTTCGTTCAAGTTTATTGAGAGTATCCGAAACTTCTTGAAGAGACACTTCATGTGGTTCTTCGTCGTTACTCATTTCTGACATCCTGAAACACTCAGATTTAAAAAGGTGAAAAGCAAACGAAAACTAGAAATCTCACTAAACACTCCAAGGAATAAATATTTAGCGAGGCAAGTAAACCGATCTCGTGCTCTTTAAAGACCTTCATGCCACAAGTCAACAAGTTACAATTAGAGTTTAATCCTAACAATGAGTCCTAATTGTACTAGGAGTCCAATGAAAGGCTTGACACCAAATGATAGAGTAGCGCAATCTTGGATTTGGAAGCCTTCAATCAAGTTGTTGCAAGAACTAGGAGCTCTAGACTCAATCAAGGAAGTTTGGGCATATCTGAAAATTCAAGAGAAAAGAGAAGGGATTTTCTTGAATTTTTCAGATTCAAGGCTGGAAATTTAAAGAAAGAAAGACGAGATGAAGGATTAGATGATAAGAAATAAGAATATAAGTAAAAAGATGAGAAAAGATTAAGAAGAAGATAGGTAAAACAAATCTGAAAATTCCAGCTTTGTTTATGGAATTATGGAAGATGGTGTGAAGGTTGAAGATGAAGATGGCTTGTGAATTGTTGATGTTGTTTTGTCCTCGGCACCCTCTTAGACTCAATTATCTAAGCAAGCAACCTCAAGCGGCTCTAACCCACCCTCCTAGACACGATTATCTAGGCAATCAAGAGTGTGAAGATGATCTCCCTCACAAGAACTCGTCGAACTTATGTTGAAGAAGACTTCGAAGGCACAAGTAATCAGCACTTGCAAAAAAAAACTCACTAAATATTTCATAAATCAAAGAAAATCTATCTTACAATGATGGAGACTTCATCCTTTTATAGGTGAAGGATAGACAAAGTAATTTAACTTCTACTAAAACAAGAAAAACCTAATCCAATTAAAAATAATAAAAAAATTACAGCCTTTAAACTCCTTGTGCTTGTGTGGCAAGGAATAGGGTCATAAGGCAAGTGATAAGCTGATAAGGGCTGAGTGGCTGGTTCCTAAAGTATATAAAACCCTAAAAACATCAATTTAAATGATAATAAATATATTGGGCTAAGTTTAATTCGTCCAAAGCATATGTTAGCTTTGGGCTGAATTTTACAAAATCTCGTAATAATCCCGTATCCAGTTTTCTGCATTCGCAGTCTTCAGTAAATTAGACGTATCTTGAATTCCTGATGTCCGATTGACGCTTTTCAAGATGCGTTGAAAAGGTAACTGAATGAAGGACAATTTGAAGACAACTTGACTCAGAAATGCCCGGATCCCATCCAAAAACCCGTTGCAAATTGGCTGACTTTCCAGACTTTACAAACAGATTCAATTTCTTGTCCAAGATGCATCGTTTTTGACCTCCTATGCGTGCACTGTTTTGGCTTTTATTGTTTGCATCGAACAAATTCAGCTTCTTGTCCAATATTAGTAATTTGACCCCGCTCATTCATGTATCATATTTAATCGCATCTACTTATATTATTTTGTGTTTCTTGTAGGGCATATAATTCACACAAGTAAGGGAATGTAATGGCAGCTCATCTCTAGCTCGTTCAGCTCCAAAATAGCTCAAACAGCCCACTCGAATTCGACCAAGGGAAATAAGCTCCTAAACAACTCTAATCAGCTCCAATTGACTCGAGATAGCTAAAGAACTCCTAAAGACAAGCTCACCTAGCTCAAGGGCAGCTCAAGAAGCTCAAACGAAGGAGTGCAAGTTTGGTCAGCTCAAACAAGCTCATTTCAGCTCGAACCAACTATGGCAGCTCAACACCCCAAGGGACCTGTTCCCTCCAAGAGGCATGCCCCTTAACTTTGGAGGGAAACTAAAATGGCGCAAAAACAGCCTTGGAGGGAAGGAGAATGGGCGGCAATTGCTTGGAGGGAGGCACAAACCTAGCCGAAGCATCACCAGCCCTAACCGAACCATCACCACCCCTTTATATGCCTTTTTGGCCAACTTTTCATCATTGTATTGTGCCCATTCGGCCAGCCCTTAGAAAACTATAAATAGGGCTGATTATTTCATTTGTAATCACACCATTCATTGATATAAAATTGCTTTGTGAGTTTATCTCTCAAACTTGTTCTTTTTAGAACTATCTGACTTGTCAGGCTTTATTGCTTGTGACGTCACTTCTTTTCTACCATACTTCAGGTTCTTGGTTTTTTATAACCAACGAGTCTATGTCCTTCACCACCCTCAAAGATATTCTCTTAAAGATTGGGTCTATGTTCTTATAACATATGTCTTCTTTTGAATCCTTTGAATACTATCACCATCTTTCATTTCATTCCATCACTTCCTTTCATCATTTCCATTACCCTATCTAATTCTACCATTAAACACTTGCATCACCCTTATTATCATTTCACTTCATACACCACTCTATACTCTTCCGCACCCATTCAGCATCTTTCCTTCATCATTTCATCACTAAAGCATACGGAATTACAAGGCTTGCTTGCATTCAAGATCGGGACAATCAAAGTTTCTCTCAACAAAGCCATTTGGAGAGTTGGAGCGCATCATATGGTATCAGAGCAAAAGGAAGAATCAAGTAAGCAGTAGTTTGTGATTTATTTTGTTTATTATTCTGATAAAAAAGAAAAAGAAAAAAAAACAAAGAATTCTTTCTTCATTTCTTAAAGAATTCAAATAGTATAAAAAGAAAAAAAAAGAAGAAAGAGAAAAATCAGAAAACGAAACACAAAGGGGGTGGAACAAACAAATCAGCAAACATCCAACTCCGACAAGTTCCTCAAGTTTGATTGTTCACGATCAGATTGTGAGTAAGTTCTTGTGGTACGTTGTTTTACCTTCTCTTATTTCATTCCATTCTTACTTTCTTATCATTTCTTTCTTTGCATTCCATTTTCTTCACTTCTCTCTATTCTTAGCCTAACCTTAATTTCAGCCCTAACGCCAACAAGTTTTTGAAGTTCTGACAGGTTTGATTAGTTCTATTAAGAACTTGTGTTGAGATATTCGAGCGGAAAAAAGCATAAAGAGTGTGTGAGATCAGAATGGAAATTAAAAAGCCAAAACATATTCCTAAGAGTGAAACACGAGTGCTGAGTGATTGAGTGAGATCTAAATTTCCTTGGAGAGACCCGTGTGGCTTTTGTGTGTGTGTCTGTGTTTAGTGAGGTCCTATTTTTCATTACTTTGTTTTTATTCTAACCATGTCACATGATGGTAAAAACGAGCAGGGAAGAGTACAACCAACCCCGAATATGCAAACACAAGCGTTAATTAGGGAAATGCAAAGGTTGCTAAGGGAAAAACTTGAACCTATTTATGAAAGAATGGATCAGTTAGAAGGAACCCAAGGAAACGCACAAGGCTTTGGAAGGCAAAATAGACAACAAAACAATGAGGAAATTGTAGACGAAAATGATGAGGACAACGAGCAATTGTCTCAAAGGACAGTCCCAAGATATCAAGGTGAGCGTGGACAATACGACGACAACCTCAGCAACATCCGAGTTACTATTCCATCTTTTCAAGGCAAAACAGATCCGAAAGCATATTTAGATTGGCAAAGCAAGGTGGAACATGTTTTCGAGTGCCACAACTACTCAGAACAAAAAAGGTATGATTGGCTGCCATGGAATTTATAGACTATGCTCTTATTTGGTGGGACCAATTAACCTTATCTAGGAGGCGTAATGGAGAAAGACCAATTACGACTTGGGAAGATATGAAGAGCATCATGCGGAGAAGATTTGTGCCTACACATTATAACCGAGATTTGTTCCATAAACTGCAAATCTTAAGGCAAGGCAACCAGAGTATAGAGGACTACTACAAGGAAATAGAGATCGCCATGATCCGTGCCAACGTGGATGAAGACCGTGAAGCAACAATGGCCAGATTCCTTGTTGGTCTCAACCGAGAAATAGTCGATGTTGTAGAATTACAACACTATGTGAGATTGACGAAATGGTGCACATGGCTATGAAGGTAGAACGACAGCAAAAAAGGAGGATCATTCCAAGGGCAACTAATGCCACCGGCCCTAAATAGAGTAATGCTCGACGGAATGCGTCCCTACAAATTAAGGAACTGGTTGAAACATCAAAGCCAAAACCAACAATGGTGGAAACTGGTCGAGGCAAGCAGATAGAAGGTAAGGAACTCTCAAGGGAGATTAAGTGCTTTAATTGCTTAGGTCATGGTCACATGGCTAATCAGTGTCCAAACCGCAACACCATGCTGCTTATGGATAATAGAGGCATCATTTCTGACCATGAAGATGAAGCTAAAGAGGAATCCGAACTCGAAGATGAGGAGATTGAACCAGCCGTTGATGGAGAGCTATTGGTGGTAAAACGTCTTCTTAATGCCCAAATGCCCAAGGACGAACAACAACAAGAAAATATCTTCCACATACGATGCCATGTGAACAACAAGGTGTGTTTCATGATTATAGATGGTGGGAGTTGCACCAACATTGCTAGCACTATCATGGTGGAAAAATTGGGCCTCAAGACTTTAAAGTATCCTATGCCATACAAGCTACAATGGTTGAATGATAGAGGCGAGTTGAAGGTCACCAAACATGTTCTAATTCCTTTCTCTATTGGCAATTATGAAGACAAGGTTCTGTGCGATGTAGCGCCCATGCAAGCCGGCCACATTCTTCTTGGAAGACCATGGCAGTTTGACAAGAAAACAATTCATGATTGCTACACCAACAAGTATTCTTTCAAGCATGAAGGGAAGAAGATCACACTTGCACCATTAACACCTAAACAGGTTCAAAACGACCAAATGCACAAGAGAAGGAGTGTTGAATCCTGGAAGAAGGAACGTGAATCTTCCAAAATGATTGAAAGACTTTTAGGAGAAGCTCGTGACAATTCCAACAGTTGTAATAACCCCAACAAGAATGTTGGTTCAGAACAACACAAGCGAAAGATAACTCTCTCTATCAAGGGACATGATGATTCAAAGGGGACCAAGGGAAGAAGTCAAGAGATGTGTCCCTATTTGGGAAAATGGAGTGTCTTTTGACACTATCCATGATCGAAATGCATGACGCTAATCCAATTACCCCAAAATCCTCTGATTTTTTTGTGCAAGATGAAAACGTAAAGGAGGACATTCACATGGATATAAGAAGCAAGGATTCTATTATTCCGAATATCAAGGAACGTCCAAAAATAAGGAAGTTCGATTTGAGGACAAATCGCCTTGAAGATGGGGGGGATGATGCGATCCTAATTCACTCAATGGACATTTTCACCATGTTCTCCAGAATGAAAGACAAGGGAGTTTCTGCTAGCCTTCTTGGTACTTATATTATCTCTATATTTATATTAGTCATATGTATGCATGCATGCTTCCATCTAAGTTCTAATATTAGCTATTCTAAGACTATGTATGACTTCATGCATCGAACATTCTTTTATGTATTTCCATACTTTATCTTTTATGTTATATATATAAAGTAAGTGGCATACATGCCTAACATTAGACCACACCACATTGTTACTTAAAGTTTTAAGCCACTTATTTTCATAATCATTCACATATTTAATCGCATCTACTTATATTATTTTGTGTTTCTTGTAGGGCATATAATTCACACAAGTAAGGGAATGTAATGGCAGCCCATCTCTAGCTCATTCAGCTCCAAATTAGCTCAAACAGCCCACTCAAATTCGGCCAAGGGAAATCAGCTCCTAAACAGCTCCAATCAGCTCCAATTGACTCGAGATAGCTAAAGAACTCCTAAATACAAGCTCACCTAGCTCAAGGGAAGCTTAAGAAGCTCAAACAAAGGAGTGCAAGCTTGGTCAGCTCAAACCAGCTCAAGACTAGCTCGACCAGCTCATCTCAACGCGAACCAACTCTGGCAACTCAACACCCCAAGGGACATGTTCCCTCCCAAGAGACATGCCCCTTAACTTCGGAGGGGAACTAAAATGGCGCCAAAACAGCCTTGGAGGGAGGCACAAACCCAGCCGAAGCATCACCAGCCCTAACCGAACCATCACCACCCCTTTACATGCCTTTTCGGCCAATGTTTCATCATTGAATTGTGCCCATTCAGCCAGCCCTTAGAAAACTATAAATAGGGTTGATTATTTCATTTGTAATCAAACCATTCATTGATATAAAATTGCTTTGTGAGTTTTTCTCTCAAACTTGTTCTTTTTTGAACTATCTGACCTATCATGCTTCATTGCTTGTGGCGTCACTTCTTTTCCACCATACTTCAGGTTCTTGGTTTTCTATAACCAACGGGTCTAAGTCCTTCACCACCCTCAAAGATATTCTCTTAAAGATTGGGTATATGTTCTTATAACATAGGTTCTTCTTTGGAATCCTTTGAATACTATCACCATCTTTCATTTCATTCCATCACTTCCTTTCATCATTTCCATCACCCTATCTAATTCTGCCATTAAACACTTTCATCACCCTTATTATCATTTCACTTCATACACCACCCTATACTCTTCCGCACCCATTCACCATCTTTCCTTCATCATTTCATCACTAAAGCATATAGAATTACAAGGCTTGCTTGCATTCAAGATCGGGACAATCAAAGCTTCTCTCAACAAAGCCATTTGGAGAGTTGGAGCGCATCAAAATCATTCGAAGAGGTACAAGAGTAAGGAAAGTTGGCATAAATCATAAGGATCTATTCGTGAAAAGATTTGAAGCAATGATGAAAGATCTTGATTTTACCAATCATCATGATGGATCAATGAGAGAAGATGATGCACGTACCACAAGGCAATTCCAAGGACGAGATGGACTTACTTTTCCACTTGGCTCAATAACCCGAGCCAAGTCCAATCTAATCAAGGACAAGCTGAATTCGACCGTCCAAGGATTTGTGAGCAAAGGATTGCAAGCTGCCATGAAGAAAGAAGAATTTCTTGAAGGAAGTCCGCACTTAACATCCTTCAAGAATAATTGGGTTACAAAACTCAACTTGCTGCACCTTTGGAGATGGATATCCATGAGACTTTAGATGTCCATTAATTAGCCTTTTATTGTAATTAGACCCAATACTTGTTACTATAAAAGATTGGGTCAGATGTTTTTTTATTTTTAGCCCAAATTAGGATTTCAAGTGTTTTTAGGCCTAGTTAGCTTTTAAAACAGCCCACACATGCCTCCTTGCCCAAGAACCAATTTCTTACCATCTAAATCAGCCCAAATACCCTTAAAATTCGTCCAAATAGAGGTCCTTATCAACTCTTACTTGCTGCCCAATCAAAACAGCTCTTATCAGCCCATTTTACTTGACCAGCCTTCATCAAGCTTACTTGCTGCCCAAACAACCAGCCCTTATCAGCACAAGGAGTTTAAAGGCTGTTATTTTTATTATTATTTTTAATTAGATTAGGTTTTCCTTGTTCCAGTAGAAGTTAAATTACTTTGTCTATTTTCACCTATAAAAGGATGGAGCCTCCATCATTGTAAGACAGATTTCTTTGATTTCTGAAATATTTAGTGAGTTTCTTTTTGCAAGTTCTGATTACTTGTGCCTTCGAAGTCTTCTTCAACATAAGTTCGCCGAGTTCTTATGAGGGAGATCATCTTCACACTCTTGCTTGCCTAGGTAATTGCATCTAGGAGGGTGGGTTAGAGCCGCTTGAGGTTGCTTGCTTAGATAATTGCGTCTAAGAGGGTGCCGAGGACAAAACAACAACAACGATTCGCAAGCCATCTTCATCTTCAACCTTTACACCATCTTCCATAATTCCATAAACAAAGCTAGAATTTTCAGATTTGTTTTATCTATCATTATCTTAATCTTTTTCAATCATTTTTATTTTTATTCATATTTATCATCATCCAATCTTCCTTCTTATCTTTGTTTCTTTGAATTTCCAGCATTAAATCTGAAATCTTCAAGAAAAGCCATTCTCTTTTCTCTTGAATTTTCGGATCTGCCCAAAGCTTTCTTGATTGAGTCTAGAGCTCCTAGTTCTTGCAACAACTTGATTGAAGGCTTCCAAATCCAAGATTGCGCTACTCTATCATTTGGTATCAGATTTGAGAATATTCTTGGAAAGAATTTTGGCTTTTTGGGTGAAAAACTCGAAAATTAGGGAAAATTCGTCAAATTCAGACGAGTGAATTTTGAGGTGAAAATTTCCAGATCAGATCTACACCATTGGAGGAGTCATTGCATAAAAATTCAAAATTTTTTGACATTGGGAACACCTCAAACAAAGTGGATCAATTTCAGCAAAATTAGGGTTTTCCCCTACTTTAACCCTATTTTCATTATTTTCAGTTTATTTACCTTGTAAAAAGAGAAAAAAAAAGAAAAGAAAAAAGAAATAAAAGTGAAGAAAAGTGAGAAAGCTCATACCTAGCCACCAACCACCATCAAGAATCATCAAGATCACCATCATCAACCACCACAAGCATCACATTGAAGTGGATTCAAAATTGGATTTCTTCCTTCAAGTTGTTTTCGGGTTTTGTGGGTTATCATCTTTCTCGACTAATTTTTTTCTACTCTTAGTTTTTCTTAAGTTCCTTTGTTTTGCTTTCTTTTTCTTCTATTATGCAATTTAACACCTTCTCTTTTCTGGTGTGAGTAGGACAACGAAGTTGCATTACAATCCTTCTTTCTTGCAACTATATTCAATTGGTGTCAAGCCTTTCATTGGACTCCTAGTACAACTAGGACTCATTGTTAAGATTAAACTCTGATTGTAACTTGTTGATTTGTGGCATGAAGGTCTTTAAAGAGTACGAGATCGGTTTACTTGCCTCACTAAATATTTATTCCTTGGAGTGTTTAGTGAGATTTCTAGTTTTCTTTTGCTTTTTACCTTTTAAATCTAGTGTTTCAGGATGTCAGAAACAAGTAACGACGAAGAACCACACGAGGTGACTCTTCAAGAAGTTTTGGATACCTCAATAAGCTTGAAAGGACTGTAACCTCATTGGCGACCAAGCTTGAGCACACCGATATAGTCGTAATCGCAATCACTCAAACCATTGGGAGATTAGAAACCACCGCTATCGCTAGCGACAATGAGGAGCCTAGGCGTCCAAATCTTGTTCCCATCCAGAATAGATGCCAAAACCCCCTGCATAGGCACAATCCTCGCATAGAGCCGAGACAAGCAACAAACACCTTAGCCAAACCAAAGATCACTATACCACCTTTTCATGGAAGGTATGACCCTGATGCTTATTGTGACTGAGAAAACCGAGTTGATCTTCTATTTGAGTATTATTAATGTCCCGAAGAGGATCAAGTTCCACTATTGACTCTTGAATTCATTGAATACGCATCCATTTGGTGGTCCCAATTGATCCGCCA